>CAUYRH010097043.1:0-14856 GCA_963574655.1 Perodicticus potto
TTTTGGCCAGGGCTGGGTTTGAACCTGCCACCTCTGGCATATGGGTCCGGCACCCTACTCACTGAGCCACAGGTGCCGCCTTAACATAATCTTTATCAAAATTCTAGCATAATATTTTTTAGGGAACCAGACAAAATTATTATAAAAATCATTGGTAAGATTAAATATGTGAGAATACCAGAAATTCTGAATAAGAACAGTATAAGTTAAAGGTACAGGAAATGTCAAAAAGAAAAAGAAAATCCAGAAACAGACATAGGGTTGGAATAAAATGTATTTTTTTGAGACAGAGTCTCACTTTGTCATCCTCGGTACAGTGTCATGGTGCCACAGCTCACAGCAACCTCAAACTCTTGGGCTTAAGCGATGCTCTTGCCTCAGCCTCCCAAGTAGCTGGGACTACAGGCGCCCACCACAATGCTCGGCTATTTTTTGTTGCAGTTGTCATTGTTGTTTAGCTGGTCCAGGCCGGGTTCGAATCTACCAGTCTCAGTGTATGTGGCTGGCACCGTAACCACTGTGCTATGGGCGCCAAGCCAAAATGTATTTTTTTTTTTGAGAGGCAGGGTCCTGCTCTGTCACCCAGGCTAGCATTCAGTACCATGATCATAGTTCACTGTAACCTCAAATTCTATGCTCAAGCAATCCCCCCACCGTAGTGACCAGAGCAGCTGGGACTACAAGCACAGGCCCCCACACTCAGCCAGTTTTTTTTTTCTTTTGTAGAGATGAGGTCTTGCTATATTATCCAGGCTTCTAGCCTCAAGCAATCCTCCTACTGTGGCCTCTCAAAGTGCTGGGATTATAGATACGACCTAAAGTGCATGAGCTGGTTTATCATAAAATGTCAATATATTGTGGCAGGCACCTGTAATCCCAGCTATTTGGGAGGCTGAGGGAAGAGAATCACTTAAGCCCAGGAGTTGGAGGTTGCTGTGAGCTGTGATGCCATGGCACTCTACCCAGGGCGACAGCTTAAGACGGTCTCAAAAAAAAAAAAAAAAAAAAAAGTCAATATAGGGCAGTGCCTGTTGCTCAAAGGAGTAGGGCGCCAACCCCATATACTGGAGGTGGTGGGTTCAAACCCAGCCCCAGCCAAAAACTGCAAAAAAAAAAAAAAGTCAATATAAACAAAAGCAATCTTCCAAAGCAATAAGAAAGTGACAAGCAGGTAATGTTTACAAATAACAAATTATGGAAAAATAAACTTGGATCTGTACCCCGTACTTTACAGCAAAATTAATTCCATTTAAATTTTTAAGGGCAGTGCCTGTGGCTCAAAGGAGTAGGGTGCCGGCCCCAAATGCCAGAAGTGGCGGCTAAAAACTGTAAATTTTTAAGATGAATTACTTTGGAAGGCCAAGGTAGAAGAATCACTTGAGGCCAGGAAAACAATATGACCATTTATTTTTTTAAATCTTACAATTTGGCACAATTTTAACTTAGTGTTTCTATAGCTAAAAATCTGTCCTAGGTAAAAAAAATACCATGACTGGGTATATAGCGTTAGCTCTATGAACATTCATTCCTCCATTGTTTATAACAGCAAACCTGGGGAATAATATAAATGTTCAACAATAAAGAATTGTTAAACAGGGCTCAGCGCCTGTGGCTCAACAGGCTAAGGCGCCAGCCATGTACACCTGAGCTGGTGGGTTCGAATCCAGCTCGGGCCCGCTGAACAACAATGGTGGCTGCAACCTAAAAAAGGTCGGGTGTTGTGGCGGGCTCCTGTAGTCCCAGCTACTTGGGAGGCAGAGGCAGAAGACTCGCTTGAGCCCAGGAATTGGAGGTTGCTGTGAGCTGTGGTGCCACAGCACTCTATCCAGGGTGACAGCTTGAGGCTCTGTCTCAAAAAAAAAAAAAAAGAATTGTTAAACAAGTAATGGTATATATTTATGATGAAATATTGTGTAGCTATTGAAGATGTTTTAGAAAAAACATTACTCAGCTCAGCACCCATAGCACAGTGGTCACGGTGCCAGCCACATATACCGAGGCTGGCGGGTTCAAACCCAGCTCAGCCCAAACAAAACAATGACAACTGCAATTAAAAAAAAAAAAAAAGAAAAAAGCCAGGTTTGTGGCGGGCACCTGTGGTCCCAGCTACTTGGGAGGTTAAGGTAAGAGAATCGCTTAAGCCCAATGAAAGTTGCTGTGAGCTGTGACACCACAGCACTCTACCAAGGGTGACATATTGAGACTCTGTCTCAAAAAATAAATAAATAATTAATTAATAAGAATAAAAGAAAAAACATTACAACAGGAAAATATTTAAAATATGTTAAGTTGAAAAAGCAGACTAAAAATATGTATTATGATTTCAACCTTGTAAAAGTTATCATACCTGCAAAAACTAAAGGGTTTTCCAGCAAACTTCTAGTGGTGACTATCTCTGGTCAGTAGGATTACATACAGAAGGTTGGCCAGCCACAAGCTCTCACGCCTGTAATCCTAGCACTCTGGGAGGCTGAGGCTGGTGGATTGCTTGAACTCAGGAGTTAGAGAACAGCCTGAGCAAGGGCAAGACCTTGTCTCCTAAAAATAGATAGGTGTTGTGGCTGGCACTGTAGTCCTAGCTAGTAGGGTGACTGAGGCAAGAGGATCATTTAAGCCCAGGAGTTTGAGGCTGCTGTGAGGTATGATGCCACAGCACCCTACCAAGCATGACAAAGTGAGACTCTGTCTCAAAAAATAATAACAATAATAAAAATAATAATGATTACAGGTGCTTTATGCTTTGTTCTTTAAATTATTTTCTTCTCCTGTATTTTCCCAGTAAATACTTTTGATAAATGTTTGTATTTAAATAAGTTCAAAATTATTAAACTATTACTCTACAATACAGTCACATAACTACTGGACAAAACTTGCTGTAACGCTAGTTTTACAGTTCTGAAACTTGATGTCAAAATTTGATGTAACTTGGGCAGCGCCTGTGGCTCATCAAGTAGGGCACCGGCCCCATATACAAAGGTGGAGGGTTCAAACCCGGCCTTGGCCGAACTGCAAAACAGAAAAATAGCCAGGTACTGTGGCGGGCGCCTGTAGTCCCAGCTACTCGGGAGGCTGAGACCAAGAGAATCACTTGAGCCCAAGAGTTGGAGGTTGCTGTGAGCTGTGATGCCACAGCTCTCTACCCAGGGTGACTAAATGAGACTTTGTCTCAAAAAGAAAAAAATTTGATGTAACTTTAGGTTTCTGCCTATGTTTCCTTAAAAGTTCTGCATTTTATGTCTGGGCGCCTGTGGCTCAATGGGCTAAAGCACCAGCCACGTACACCTGAGCTGGTGGGTTCAAATCCAGCCCAGGCCAGCCAAACAACAATGATGGCTGCAACCAAAAAATGGCCAGGCTTTGTGGCGGGCGCCTGTAGTCCCAGCTACTCGGGAGGCTGAGACCAAGAGAATCACTTGAGCCCAAGAGTTGGAGGTTGCTGTGAGCTGTGATGCCAAGGCACTCTATCCAGGGTGACAGCTTGAGGCTCTGTCTCAAAAAAAAAAAAGTTCTGCATTTTAGCTGGGGATGCAATGATGTTCGCCTGTACTCCCACCTACTCAGGAGGCTGAGGCTAAAGGATCACTTGAGGCCAGGAGTTTAAGATTACAGCGAGCTAGGAATGCACCACTGCACTCCAGCCAGAAATCAAGCAAAAAAATTTCAGGTACAGCTCCTTCCGGTCTATCTCTTAATTTGGTTAAGAGATTAACTAAATTTGTTAATAAATTGTTAAAATACAGATAATTCAGTTATCTATTAATTTAGCCTGTTAAATGTAGGACTGAGCCAGAAGGGGTGGTTATGTGCCCATTCATACATGATTTACCTATCAAGTAAACAATGCCTATACTGCAAAGATACGATATTGGAGTTTGCTAGAATAGTGGCCTTATTTTACCATGCAACAGCTTGGAAAGTAACAATATACAAGCAAAAAAAAAGAACTACCACTAGAACCATTTCCCTATGCACAATTTACCTAAAGTCTTCGTGTTTGCTAGGAGAGCTTCCTCATACGACAGTATGTAGTAGAGCACCAAAAGCTGGGCTGTGATGCTGAAACGCTGATTAAGGCGGATACTGTCACCCTGGAAGGAATATTACAAACATTTTAGAATAATGTTAAATTTCGTGAGTGATTTTTTTTTTTTAATAGTAAAAGGATGAAAATAGACCATTCAGTGTTGCTGCTCCCAAGCTCAGATAAAGCAGGGAAAAATTGGCTGTATTCACATTTAACTCAAAGAGACAACTTGAAGAATAAATGAAACTTGAGATGGCATGAGAGACAATATGCTTAAATAGTAAGTCAGGATAAAAAAAAACATCAGCTAGTACTTCTGAAAGATTGACAGGAATCTCAAGTATCATCAGAAATTATCATGAAGAAACTCATTCCTAAAAGAGATAATATATTTTAACTATATTTGTGAAAAAGGCAACTCTTTTTCCCTTCTAACAAAGTGGGGGGAGAAAATTTTCACCAAATTCTTCATAAATAAATCTAGGTATATCTTAAGATTCCTAGGAAGCTAAACAAAGCTCAGCTGAATGTTAAAATCTCACACAGTACTTATACAAAAACACCATCTCCAGGGCACCCATTAGACTTTAAAATGAAGTTTTTAAAAAAATTCCTCTTGTCTGGGAACAATGGCTCACACCTGTAATCCTAGCACTTTGGGAAGCCGAAGCAGGAGGAATGCTTGAAGCCAGGAGTTCGAGACCAGCCTGAGCAAGACCCCGTCTCTACAAAAAATAGAAACATTAGCAGGATGTGGTAGCTTATGCCTACAGTCCCAGCTACTTAGGAGGCTGAGACAAGAGGATTGCTTGAGCCGAGGAGTTTAAGGTCACAGTGAGCTATGATGATGCCACTGCACTCTAGCCTGGGCAACAGAGCCAGAGTCTGTTTCAAAAGAAAAAAATTCTTCTACAAGTACTTATTTAACAAACTACTTGGAATTAATACTATTGTTTTCATTTTTACAAGTAATTTAAGGAAATTTAATCTAATTTTAAATTCAGAGCCACCTAGAAGCCCTCTGATAGGAAAAATACACAGAATAAGTTAGAAGGTAAACTAAAAGAAAAATAAATTCATAGATATAAAAGAACCACTATTTTACCCCAATGACTCCTTGGAAAATATTGAGTATCTCTTGTTCTGTTACTGGCTGATTTGTGGCCTCTGGATTAGACTTAGATGCAGGAGTGAGTATAGAATTTATGTACACATCAATCAGAGGAAGTAACTGAGGATGGAGTGGAGTAGAGGTTTCACACAGCTGTCTATAAATCCAGTCCTGAAAAAAAGAAGGTTATAGGCACTGAATCAGTTATGGAAAACAGAAAAGGGAAGCAAAATTATAAAAGCATATAGTGTTTTAAGTGATTTATGAATCAATAAAACTGTTAACTTTGGCAGTTTCGAATATGTTATCTTGTTTTATAACTGTCTTTGATTTAAAAATATGAGCTACCTTTATAACTTAATCCTTAATGCTAAGAACACTATAAAGTGGTTAAGATGAACCCAAAATAATAAAAAGCTTGTCACTTGGTATAACCTATTGGTTTTTAAGCAGTGAGAAAAAAATTGTAAGTCTCCACCATATCTGCATTAAAGCACCATCAGTGTTGTCACGGAAGACTTTAGAACAGAGAGGAATGTGGGGAGAAGGATAAGTCCTTTACGGCAAACCCTCAGAGAGATGAACAAAGGGTCTTTGGCGAGCACTTATAGGAGACTGTCACGTAACTATCTTTGGATAGAGAACATGTGAAAATGTCAGGTATGGCTCGGCACCCATAGCACAGTGGTTACGGCACCAACCACAAGCACTGAGCTAGCGGTTCGAACCCGGCCCAGGCCAGCTAAACAACGACAACAACAACAACAAAATAGCCGGGCATTGTGTAATCCAGCTTGGGATTACAGGTGCCCGCCACAATGCCCGGCTATTCCGGCTATTTTTTTTTTCTCTTGCTGAGGCAAGAGAATCACTTAAGCCCAAGAGTTTGAGGTTGCTGTGAGCTGTGACACCATAGCACTCTACCAAGGGCGACATAGTAAGACTCTGTCTCAAAAAAAAAAAAAAAAAAAAACAAAGAAAATGCCAGGTATGCATGGTATGCATTTAATTCAATTCTTAGCTATTTTATTTACTAAACATATAAAGAAACAGAAGATAATGATTTATCTGGAAAATAATTTCACTAAATCACAAAAAACAAGAAACAATTAAAAGTGATATATCATGCATACATTATTCATTGCTCCTTGTAAATAAAGGAGCTTCTATAGAAAAGGTTCAAACTAGTTTCTTTATCTACTGGGCTTTATCCTTTTCTTTAGAGGACCTTTAAACTGTGTGATATAGCCAACGATGACAAATCAAAAAACATATCAAAATATGTGTAAGTTAGGTAGTAGGTGTCCTTACAACAAATATACAAATCCTAGTCAACCAAAATTCAGAAAATGGCAGTTTCTAAAGTTTTAAAAAAGTAGCTCACACCTAAAATACTAGCTCTGTGGGAGGTGGAGGCCGGTAGACTGGTTGAGCTCAGAAGTTCCACACCAGCTTAAGTAAGAGTGAGCCACTGTCCCAACTAAAATAGAAAAAAACTAGCCAGGCATGGTGGCGCCCACCCATAATCCCACTTACTCGGAGGGCTGAGCTAAGATGATCATTTGAGCCTAAAAGTTTGAAGTTGCTGTGATCTAGGCTGAGGCCATGGCACCCTACCCATGGCGACAGAGGGAGACTGTCTTGAAAAATACATAAACTTCAAACAAAATAAAATGAAAATCCAATTAAAATATATAAAGTAGCATGTGCTATTTTTGAGAATTTAAATGCATTGCTAACATCATGCATTTTGTAGATAACAGTTACCGCATTTTAAAAATCTGAATTAGCTTCCTAATTACTATTACTATATAAATAACTAGTCAATTTAGCTTAACACCACATATTTTATACACAAAACCCACAGTAAAGACCTACAAACTAAAACAGAACTGGAAAAAAAGCATTAATGTTCTTTGAAATATAAATGTAAGGTCCTACTTTTATTGACACTTTGTGCTTGGTAAAGGAACGACTCCTGAGAAGCTGGTAAATACAATGAATAGGCAAAAACCCAGTAATGTTGGCACTCAGGTTGCTGGTGACAGGGACTCGAACTGCGTGAGCTGTGACAACCTAAGAGGAAAAAATAGTATTACTACATATGATAGAAGCAAATATATATATTTGCTTTTTTTTTTTTTTTTGAGACAGAACCTCAAGCTGTCACCCTGCATAGAGTGCCTTGGCATCACAGCTCACAGCAACCTCCAATTCCTGGGTTCAAGCGAGTCTCTTGCCTCTGCCTCCCAAGTAGCTGGGACCACAGACGCCTGCCACAAAGCCCGGTCACTTTTGGTTGCAGCCGTCATTGTTGTTTGGCGGGCCCGGGCTGGATTCGAACCCGCCAGCTCAGGTGTACGTGGCTGGCGCCTTAGCCCGTTGAGCCACAGGCGCCGAGCCAGAAGCAAATATATTTTTAAACATATATGTATATACATGGTGGTACGATAAAGTAAAAAATTAGAAAATTTAGAATCACACAATTTGGGTTCAATGCCTTCTAAGAAGTCACTTTATCTTCTGAATCTATTTTTACATTACAAAATGGGACAATGCCACTTTAACTACCTCAAAGGGTTGTTGAGAGTGAGGAAAAAAACGTATTTTGGAAAAACATTATGTGAATTATAAAGTACCACACAAATATAAATAGGAATTTTTATTCACAACGTGTCATGTATAGATCTCTAATTTTCTTTCAAAACCCTCCTTAAAGTTGTCTTCCAGTGATTCTAATTTAAAGATTAAAAAAAAATTTATGATGCCCCTATGTCCTATACATGACTGGTATTTAGGACTATACGTGTATATGTGTGTTGGGGGGAGGGAAACTTTGGTATAGGGATTAAAGATATTAATTACTAGTAAAGAAGCAACAATTATAGATTCATAAGTATTTTTCTCAAATACTTCATTTTTAAAGACACATCTATTTTGTCAGTTTAAAGATTTAAATTCACGGCTCAGCGCCCCGTAGCACAGTGTTTACAGTGCCAGCCATATACACCGAGGGTGGTAGGTTCAAACCCAGCCCGGGGCCAGCCAAACAACAATGACAACTGCACCAAAAAATTGCTGGGTGTTGTGGCGGGCACCTGTAGTCCCAGCTACTTGGGAGGCTGAGGCAAAAGAATCACTTAGGCCCAAGAGTTGGAGGTTGCTGTGAGCTGTGACGCCACAGTACTCTACCAAGGACAACATAGTGAGACTTTGTCTCAAAAAAAAATAAAAAAACAAAAAAAATTTAAATTCACATGTGGATCTCAGAATATTAACATTATATTTTAAAATAGACTCCTCAGTGAGAAATAAAATATCCTTAGGCTTAACTATGAACAAAAGTACTGAGGCCAAATAAGAATATGTAAATACAAGAATAAGTAATTTAGAATCTAGTTAGAAACAAACCTAACAGTATAAATGTTTAAATAGGTCTTTTTCTCCTGGCAAATCCAAATAAGTACCCCTTATGAATACCCTACCATTGTTATCTAAGACTATGCTCTAAGTATCTACTCAAAGTGTCCAAAAGTATATAAATTTAAAACATGCTTTCTTACATAAGGAGTAGTTTTAAAATTTTATTTTAAGCCGGGTGCAATGGCTCACACCTGTAATCCTAGCTCTCTGGGAGGCTAAGGCGGGTAGATTAATTGAGCTCAGCAGTTCGAGACCAGCCTAAAGAAGAGACCTCAATCTCTAAAAAAAAATAGAGGAGAAAAAAAAAACAGCCAGACAATGTGGTGGCACCTATAGTCTCAGCTACACAGGAGGCTGAGGCAAAGGACTCACTTGAGCCCAAGAGTTTGAGGTTGCTATGAGCTACGATGCCATAGCACTCTACTGAGGGTGACAAAATAAGTCTCTGTCTCCAAAAAAGCAAAAAAAAATTATTTTAAATAGATAATTTTTTATATAAGTTTCAAATACGGGCTCAGCGCCTATAGCTCAAGTGGCTAAGGCACCAGCCACGTACACCTGAGCTGGCGGGTTCAAATGCAGCCCGGGCCCACCAAACAACAATGACGGCTGCAACCAAAAAATGGCCAGGCGTTGTGGCAGGCACCTGTACTCCCAGCTACTTGGGAGGCAGAGGCAGGAGACTCGCTTGAGCCCAGGAATTGGAGGTTGCTGTGAGCTATGATGTTACGGCACTCTATCCAGGGTGACAGCTTGAGGCTCTGTCTCAAAAAAAAAAAAATAAGTTTCAAATACAAAGTAAGTCATCATTAGAAATTAAAAAAGAATGAAGAAACACCATATTATTCTCTTAAGGTAAGATACACAAATTTTCTCCCAAGGAGAAGTTGTTAAAGAAAGTTAAATAAATACCTAAGAATAAAAAGAAGTACCTGCTCAGTAAAAATTTCCTGTGTGAAGATGGTCTTCATCCTACTCAAAGAGCTTGGCTTAATTACAATCTAAAACAACCAAAAGAATTATAATAGCATGTAAAAATATAATATATGAAACATAATTAACTCTGGTAAATTATCTAAAACACTATGTTATATAATATTAATGTTCAAATGTTCAAGTACTATATACTGTGTGTCGGAAGTGGCTTCCCAAACCCAACATTAAAGTGTTTTTTTCCTTAAAAACAGAACCAACATAAAAAGTACTCAGTAAATAATATTTTTATTTTGAGACAGGATCTCACTCTGTTACCAGGGTAGAGTTCAGTGACATCATCATAGCTTACAGCAACCTCAGACTCCTGGGCTCAAGCAATTCTGCCTCATCCTCCCAAATACCTAGAACTATAGGCTCATGCCACCAATATCAGGTGATTTTTCTATTTTTTTGTAGAGACGGGGTCTCACCCTTGCTCAACCTGGTCTTGAACTCCTAATCTTAAGTGATCCTCCTGCTTTGGCCTCCCAAAATGCTAGGATTACAGAAGTGAGCCACCGCACCTGGCCAATACTAATTACTAATATTGGCATTTTAATTTACTAGAAGGAAATGTATTATTTAATAAATGGAGCTTGGCGCTGGGCAAGGTGGCTCATGACTGCAGGAGTTCTAGACCAGCCTCAGCAAGAGCAAAAATCTGTCTCTTCTAACAATAGAAAAATTATCTGGGTATGGTGGTACTTGCCTATAGTCGCAGCTACTCAAGAAGCTAAGACAAAAGGATCACTTGACCCCCAAGAGTTTGAGGTTGCTGTGAGATATGATGACGTGATGGCACTTTAGCCTGGGCAGCAGAGTGAGACTCTGCCTAAAAATAATAATAATATTGTGTTAGAATATTTACTGATCTGAGGAACTGTTCCTATACATGACCATGTTTTTTAAAATTAAAAATATGCATATCATTCTAAAGAAAGAACAGACACCAGAATGTTAATAGTAGTATGCTAGGTATCTCTGAATGATGGAACTATAAGATATTTTTCTGTTTTCTGAGCTTTCCAAGCTCTCTGCAGTGAATATCTATTGCCCTTGTAAATAAATGTTTTATAATGCATCTTAATATATTTTGAAGTTTATTAAAACTTCAAACTATAATACAACTAAAATTATTTAAATAAAAAACAATCTATTTTCTTTATACTACAATAAAATACCCAGCTTAGAAACACCTTCCTTTAGAAAGAAGTTAAAAGAAAATTACCTTCATTCCCAAAGTGGAACAAACCAAGTCGATGATGGCACTAAGTTGGTTGCTGTGAAAGTACATAGCCACCAATAACAACATCTCCCCAAACGAAGCAGAGACACCTGAAGTACTGTTGAAACGAAAAAGAAAACATGAAATTCCAAAGAAAGAATTAAGAAACTTTTCTCAACTAACTGAAACAGATGAAGTCATCTTACCTCTCAAAATAGGCTTCTTCTTTTATCATCCAACTTAGCCACACCACCATTAGCTGCTCCTGTTCAGGTGTACTATATAAAACATACCAGAATGTCACTGATCTATTTATTTACTTTTTTTTTGAAACAGAGTCTCACTCTGTTGCCCTGGGTAGAGTGCCACGGTATCACAGCTCACAGCAACCTCAAATTCTTGGGCTCAAGTGAGTCTGTTGCCTCAGACTCCCGAGTAGCTGGGACTACAGTCATCCGCCAAAACATCTGGCTACTTTTTCTATTTTTAATAGAGACGGGGGTCTCACACTTTCTTAGGCTGGTCTTGAACTCCTGAATTCAAGCAATCCAATTGCCTTGGCCTCACAGAGTGCTAGGATTAGAGGCATGAGCTACCACGCCTGACCTAGAATGTCACTGATTTAATTTAAACATACTAGCCTATGAAGAAGAAAATATGAAATTATTTTTGGTAGGAATTACTTTTCCTTCCCTATTTTGAAATGTCAACTCGAAGTAATGACAGCGTGAATTGGGTCACTAACTGTCACTGAGATATGAAGTAAGTTCTACCACTCAAGAAGGAAGAACTTTCCTTTATTCATGAACTTGAATAATCAAACCCTCTCAAGGTCTTAGTTACTGCATCTGTAAGTTAGAAAGAATACACTTCCTCTAAAACCAAACACCCTTTGGGATTAAAATGTTAAAAGGAACTATGTTAACAACAGATACTTATTATAGATAGAAAAAAAAAAACTTAAAATTTAAGCATGAAAAAGTCACACACTGAGTACTAGACAACAATAAACTAGTCCATCTTTTACCTGAAAAATAAGTCTAATTTATAGAAACTTTTTGAGTAGAACTCAAAAATCATAGAGAAATAAATTATCATTATTCATGGAAAAGAAAAAAGACAGACATGGGTGCACCAGATATCAAAAATGGTTATAAAAATATAACAATGTCAATGACTTTTACAAGGGAATTCCTAGATTTTAGATTGAAACGTACAAGGTGACTTTGCCTTATAAAAAAAGTTTTCACTGATTTCTTTCCAATTCACTGCAGTGAAAACAAGTAAAACAGAGAGCAACTTAAAAGTGTGCTTCTCCTAATGCTCCAAGCTAAGAAAATTTAAAGTGTCATTTTCAACTATACTATATTTTAACTAAACTTTTAATCAACTCATAGAAAGCACTATTACATAGTAGAAAGATTACAGCCTTTACAGCCTGCCAGACCTCAGTGGGACAACCGTCTCCACTAATTACAGGTAGTGTGATCTTCAACAAGAACTTCTACTCTAGGAACAGGCTTCCAGGGAGAAAAGATAAGAGAAAAAGATCATCATTTCAAACAGCCCAATTCCAAGTAAAAGGAAGTTTTAAACAAAAAACAACCAAGGGAAGACATTATCAACAAATTAACTCAAGAAAATTTCTCAGAACTGAAGCAAATGAGTTTCCAGCTTAAAAGGGCTTGCCAAGGTGGCGCGCGTAGCTCAGTGAGTAGGGAGCTGGCCACATACACTGAGGCTGGCGATTTGAACCCAGCCTGGGTCAACTAAAACAACAATGACAACTGCAACAAAAAAAATAGCTGGGTATAGTGGCGGGCACCTGTAGTCCCAGCTACTTGGGAGGCTGAGGCACAAGAATCTCTTATGCCCAAGAGTTTGAGGTTGCTGTGAGCTGTGATGCCAAGGCACTCTACTGAGGATGACATAAAAGTGAGACTCTGTCTCTAAAAAAAAACACAAAGAATAGGCCACACAAAGGACAAGGAATCAGAATGTCAGACTTCTCAACCACAACACGATATTAGGAAAAATGGAGCAATGCCTTCAAGATTCTCAAAGCAAATTATATGCAACTTTCTATATGCCATCAAACCCGCGATCAAAAGTCAGAGCAGAATAAAGACCTTTTCAGAAATATCCCCTCCCAAAAGAATGTACCTCACACATACTCATTCTTAAGAAACAGAGTGAGAGCAAATGGAAAAAGAAACATGAGATACAGGAAACAGGCAAAGAAAGAAGCGAAGTCCCCAAAATGAAGAACCAGGATGAGAACTGTGTGCCACCAGATATAATCAGTAACCAGTCCAGACTGGAGCAGTTCAAAATGTTCCAGGTCAGACTGTCTTGAAGATTTACACTGGCACAGAGCTTGAGGAAGCATTAATGATACACAGAACACCAAGCAAATTAAAAACAAATAACAGGCTGTGTTTGGGCTCGGCAACCATAGCATAGTAGTTACAGCACCAGCCACGTACACTGAAGCTGGCGGGTTCAAACCTGGCCCCGGCCTGCAAAACAACAATAACAACTGTAACAAAAAATAGCCAGGCTTTGTGGCAGGCACCTGTAGTCCCAGCTACTTGGGAGACTGAGGCAAGAGACTCACTTACGCTCAAGAATTTGAGGCTGCTGTGAGCTATGATGCCACAGCACTCTACTGAGGGCAATATAGTGAGACTGTCTCAAAAAATAAATAAATAACAGACTATGTTTGGTGGTTCACATCTATAATCCAAGCACTTTGGAAGGCTGAGGCAAGAGGATTGCCTGAGCCCATGAGTTCTCAGAGTGAGATTCTGAAACTCTCTAAAAAAGAGACAGGGTCTCACTTTGTCACCCTCTATAGAACGCCGTTGCATCATAGCTCACAGCAACCTCAAACTCCTGGGCTCAAGCAATTCTGTTGCCTCAGCCTCCTGAGTACCTGGGACTACAGGTGCCTGTCACAATGCCCAGCTATTTTTAGAGACAAGGATCTCGCTCTTGCTCAGGCTGGTCTTGAACTCCTGAGCTCTAGCACACTGCCTGCCTCAGCCTCCCAGAGTGCTGAGATTATGGGCATGAGCCACTGGGCCCAACCAGAAATAGGATAATTCCTAACCCCCCCCCCCAAAAAAAATGTGCAGGGAAAAAAGTAAATCAGGCTCAATGCCCATAGCACAATGGTAATGGCACCAGCCACATACACCAAGGGTGGCAGGTTCAAACCTGGCCCCGGCCAAACTGCAACAAAAAAGTAGCCGGGGGTTTTGGTGGGCGCCTATAGTCCCAGCTACTTGGGAGGCCGAGGCAAGAGAATTGCTTAACTCCAAGAGTTTGAAGTTGCTCTGAGCTGTGACGCCATGGCGCTCTACTGAGGGTGACATAGCGAGACTCTGTCTCAAAAAAAAAAATAAAGAAAAGAAAAAAGTAATCAATCCTCTATCATATGGTTGAACTTCCTGTACCATTTACATAAACATAATAATATAAACAATTATATATTCATCTAATCAAAATTATTATAACTGTACTAGGGGAATAGGAAGATAGAAAGGATATGTAGGTGTGTTTAAGACAGAGAGAAAAAAAGAAAGAACCAGTTTCTACTCTTTCATAGTAGGAACTCAAGATGTACCAAATACAAACATGTTTTTAGAGACACAACAATAACACCTAAAAGAAGTCAGCTAAAAAAACTGAATGGTATTGCTCTAGGAAAGCATAAATAAGGAAGGAAATAAGGACTCCTATCAGCCTTAACAAATTCTGAAGAACTATTGAGACTCTTACATAATGTACATATGAAAATTAGATACATAAGATGAACAGCATATAGTGATACCACTGACATCTTTCTATTAAAAAATACCCACAATGCTCAGTGGGTAGGACACCGGCCCCATATACCAAGGGTGGCAGGTTCGAACCCAGCCTGGGCCGGCCAAACAATAACAACTGCCACAAAAAAATAGCCGGACGTTGTGGCGGGCGCCTGTAGTCCCAGCTACTCGGGAGGCTGAGGCAAGAGAATCGCCTAAGCCCAGGAGTTGGAGGTTGCTGTGAGCTGTGACGCCATGGCACTCTACCGAGGGCGATAAAGTGAGA
>CAUYRH010097045.1:0-17204 GCA_963574655.1 Perodicticus potto
AATGCAATAATCCTTTCTCAATGTTTTCATTCAGGTGACAATTCTTCTTGGTCTCAGCCCCAATTTTATTATCATTTTCATCAATAAGGATACACATCTCTGCCAAGAGTTGAACTTGTTGTTATTTATCTCAGGCATTGTTAAAAAACTGTTTAAAAATGTCTTATCTGACCTAGAACACTGAGTGGCCTCCGGACCCAGTCGCCAGCCCATCTCTAACGGGGAATCTCTTAAAGGGGAACTATTTTATGCCAACAGATTAGACTATTTAGATGAAATGGACAAGTTCCTAGAAAGACACAAATTCCCAAAGCTGATGTAAGAAGTATAAAATCTGAATAGACCTATGACAAACAAAGAAATTGAATTAGTAGTTAAAAATCCTCCCACAGTGTAAACGACACAACATAACTGAGATAAATTTAAAAAGACAGAAATAAATGGAGAGACATTTCACGTTTTGGTCTGGAAGATTCATTAAGATGGAAATTCTTTCCAATTAATGTATAGAACCAACACAATCCCTCTCAAAATAGTAGCAGGCTTTTATTGTAGAAATTGACAACCTGATGGCAATGTTTTTGTTTGTTTCTTTGGTGTGTCATCTTTGCTAGTCTACAGTCTCCAGCCATTCAATCAAACACTAATTTAAGTGTTGCTGTGAAGGAAGTTTGCAGATGTATATAATCTCTATAATTATTTAACTTTAAGTAAGAGAGATTATAGTGAATAATCTTCATGGGCTGAATTCAATCAGTTGGAAGTCCTCAAAATGAGGGCTGAGGCTTCTTTAAGAAAAAGAAGAAATTCCTACTTGGGATAGCAGTGTTAGCTCATGCCCTGACCTCTGGCCTCAGCTCTGGACTGCCTGCTTCTGGATTTCAGATTTGCTTTAGAACACCCCAATAGTTTCATAAGCCAAGTTTTTATAATAAATCTTTGCATATAGATCTCTGCTACTGGTTCTGCTTCTCTAGTTATACTCTGATTGACATATGATCCAATAATTTATGTGGAAATGCAAAGGATCTAGATTAGACAAAACAATTTTAGAATAGAACAAGCCTGGAGGACTTACATTTTCCAATTTTAAAACTCGATATAAAACTACAGTAATGAAATTTTGGTATTGGTGTAAAGACAGGTATATAGACCAATGAGATAGAATTGAGAGTCCAAAAACTAATCCTTATATTTATGGTCCAATTGACAATTGGACCATAAATGTCCACACAAAGATTTATAAATGAATATTTACAGTGTATTATTCATAATAGCCTAACAATAGAAATCACCTAAATGCCCATGGGTTGGCAAATGGGTAAAAAACCAACTACAGCATAGCCATGGAGTGGAATACCTAACATTCAACAATAAAAAGGATTGAAACGCAGGGTGGTGCCTGTGGCTCAAACAGCTAAGGAGCCAGCCACATACCCCAGAGCTGGCTGGTTCGAATCCAGCCTGGGCCTGCCAAACAACAATGACAACTACAACCAAAAAGTAGCCAGGCATTGTCGCAGGTGCCTGTAGTCCCAGCTACTTGGGAGGCTGAGGCAAGAGAATCGCTTAAGCCCTGGAGTTGGAGTTTGCTGTGAGCTGTGATGTCCCGGCACTCTACCCAGGGCAATAGCTTGAGGATTTGTCTCAAAACAAACAAACAAATGAACAAACAAACAAACAAAAACAATAAAAAGGAATGAAATACAGACACATGCTACAATATGGATGAATCTCAGAAACATTGTGGTAAGTGAAGTAAACCAGACACAAAAGTCAAAAATTGTATGATTCTACGTATGTGAAGTGTCCACAAAATGCATATTTCTAGAGAGAGAATGTGAATCAGTGACCCCTGGGACAGGGCAGGGGGGAATTTGCGGGAGTCATAGAACTGTCCTAAAACTGGGTTGTCAGGATGGTTGTACAACACACTAAATAAATTCACTAATAGTATCACTGAGTTGTACATTTAAATGGATTTTTTTGGCCATATATAAATTATACTTTAATAAAGCTGTTACTCTTGAACATATAAAAGGTCCTACAATGGCTTGTACCAGTTGTTATCAAAGGAAAAGGACAGGAAAACTTCCCACAGAGCAGATTTGAAGTTACAGTAGAAGACAAAAGTAAAGTCACTTTGTGCACAAGTTTAGCACTTTTCACACGAAAGTTGTCAAAGGTCAGCATGTCTTTAGCATTTTTTCTTAAAGCCATGAGGATATATGAAGATACATTTAATGTTTGATTCAGCAATGGTTACTTTATCTTGCAATATAGTTTTACAATTTTTAGTTTAATAAGCCACAAACACTTTGTACAGAGCTGGCTGGATCCAGCCTGGGCCTGCCAAACAATGGAATTTTTGAATTTTAAATATAATGGAAAAGCAATGGGAAGAATTACAAAGTAGACACAACTGTTGCAATCCTTGGCCTCAGAGCCTTCGTTCAGTGCCTGCATCAGCCACTGATTTGACTTGGGAGAAAAACTGCTCCCAGGTCAAACTCAAAGCCCCTGTCTCTAGTCCAGTGGGCTTAGCAAAGTAACGCTAATGAGTGGGATGCTTGTCTTCAAGGGAGATAACGAAACAACATAATTCACAGTTCATGTGATTTACAAAAATCAAAGCTAGAAAGGGTAGATGACCCAAGGCACAAGGTTACCCACAGCCAGTGATACACTGAATTAGTCGGTGGGAGAGAGCTTGCTAAGGGGCAGGGGTGTTAGATGGGAAGTTAAGTTTGGTTTGTTTTGTTTTTTAAGCAGTGCCAGTTTGAAAGGGTAGAATCCAGGCTAAATGTTTGGACCACAGACAGACTAGGTGTCCTGGACAACAGACTCTCCCCTTCTTTCCCCCAGCAGAGCAGCACTGCTTTCCATCCACACTTTAGTATTTGCAGGTACTTTGCAAAGAGCAGTTTCAGAATCGCTGTACTTACCATCTGCCCATATTAAGTATCCAAAGGTATTTGGCCACTACCCTATTTTTGTTTCTGTAATTTGACCCAGGGTTTCTAGAGCAGGTCACATTTTAAGAGATAGGCTGAGAGTGTCTTCTAGTCTGCACATCTTGTAGTCACCCCAAGGCCTTCTTGCCAGTGCAGTGCTGGACGGAGCTGCCCCTGGAGCAGAGCTGGCAGTAGAAGCTGGGAGCTTTTTGGATTCAGGGGCTTACTTGCTGTGATCACTATGGAAATGGGACCAGGCTGCCTGCACTTCACTCACTTTAAGCCAGCATGGAGATACTAGATAGAGAACTCCAGAGCAGAATCATTTTCTCATTCCAAATTGTACAGAGAAAACTTGGCCCCAGCCAATACTGAGATTATTGCCTTCAATGGAGTGTAAAAGTCCTTCAGAATCAGATTTTTAAACTCTTCTTTTGAAGGGGTGCAGATGAAACTTGCTTATCATTCCTTGTACTTACTGAATTTCATTACCGGACTGTTGTGTTTGGCAACGGGTGGCCACGGCCGACTCCCCGTTATCAGAGTCGTGCAGCCTGACCCACCTTCGGCTCCACTGCCCTGTGTGAGCTATCACTGTGCAGCCAGAGCGGCAGCCTAGCTGCTCAGATTAGGCTGGTGCCAGTGGCGCTAACCTGGTCTCAGTGAGACAGGGACCCCCTTCTCCTTCCAGCCTGCCATCATCCCGACAATGCTTCCAGCAGCGTCCTTTCAGGAGAGGCAGGAGTCCAGCTCAAACACTTTAGGCAGCTATGAAACCCACCAGAGGAGAGTAGCGAGCAGAGCCAGGGGTACCAGGCTTGGGACATCAGCCTGGCTTCAGCGCCGACTTTCCAGCCCAGCTGCAGAAATTCAATCGGTCACTGGGGCAGATACACTGAGAAAATGAAATTTCATTTTTGAAATTTGTAAGACAATTAGATGATTGTGTTTAAATCTCATTAGCAAAGAGAACTTAATCAGAAAGACTCATTTAAAAAAAGGATAAAGGAAATAGAAATTCCTTTAACTTAGGAAATACTAAGAACAGCTCTTATCCCCATTCTTCAGATTCTGAAAGGCAGTGTTCTAATTTTGCTATTTTTGAAAAGAGTCTGTGATTTTTCACTTTGATATCCACATTGACCCGATGGTTATTTAGGATTGTGTTTAAAAAATGTTCAAGTTGTCTGAGGGTTTCTCTTTTCTTTCTTTCTTTCTTTTTTTTTAATTTGAGGTAGCATCTCAATCAGTCACCCAGACTACAGTGCAGTGGGGTCATCATAGCTCACAGCAATCTCATACTTCTGAGTTCAGGGGATCCTCCTGCCCCAGCCTCCCGAGTGCTAGGATTACAGCCACCCAGCCGAGCCTGTATGAGATTTTTGGCTTCAGCCTTTGTTAGTGGCTGGAGAATTAGTGCCTCAACTGAGTGCTGAGCATGTGAGTCACACAATGTCTATTTTTTTTGAATTATAGTCAATTTTAGGAATAATCCATAGACAAATAAAAAGAAGGTATAAAATAATAATGCCTTATATATTTCAAAATTACCGACAGAGTCGATTTTAAATGTTTTCATCATAAAAAAGTGTTATGTCCATAAGGTGATGGATTTGTTAATTAGCTTGATTTAACACATTAACTGCCATGTGAATTATGAACTATTTTTCAAGTTTTCACATTCTTTTTACATTACTATTTTTTAAGTTTTTATATTACTTTTTAAATCAAAGTATGTTTTAGGATCATTTTGTTTTTGGATTTTTTATTCTATTTTTGTAATAAAACACTGTAACCCCAAGGAAAAATTTTCTTTTTTTTGTGTGTGTGTCAGTCAATATGTTAATATTTCCACAGTGTAAATATAACATCAGAACATTACGTTGTACCCCATAAATTTATGACATATGCAGTTATTGTTTTTCAACTAAAAAATAAAAAAGAAGATATATTCCCTGCAGTGAACAAATGTTATGTGTTTGTTAATTCAGGAGTTGTATTTAAATTACTTAAAGCTTCATGTTCTTAATTATCATCTTTTTAACCTGTCAGAGACTGGGTGTACTATTTTAAAGCTTTTACTACAATTGCCCTTGACAATCTCCTTTTTAAAAAAAGTTTTATTTCACATATTTTTTTCTTCATTGAAGATATATTTTTAGTTGCTATTAATATATATTCACTATGGAGATACTTCATTATAACATAATTCTCCTTTACCATATTCAATGTCTTTGGCTTTGAAATATACTTTATCTGCTATTAATATTTATGTCTTTGCTTTTGGTTTCCCTTAGACTGATGTAAACCTATTTTTAAAGTTTTATTTTATTTTTTTTATATTTTTAACACATCTGCACATTAATACTAACTTCTTTGTTCTATAAGGAAAAACATTTCTTTACGTATACATACACAAAATTATTTGATGAAATAGGTGTGTTTTTTCTGGCCTCCTGATTTTCTTTTTTTAAATTTCAGATAAATGTGAGGGTGTAGTTACTATCTACAAACGTGTTTGTTTCATTGTTTTCATTTCTAAGATTTTAAAGTATCAGCATCATTTTCTGAGTGTTTTTTTCTAAGAATCATCTGGTTAGAATTTATTTTATAATCCAATAGTAGAATTGTTATTAATTTGGAGTTTCAATCATTTACATTTATCTAAATGAGCCACTAGTTCTTATTCTAGTCATCTTATTTTATGCTTACTTGTGCTTCTCCCATTTTCTTTTCTGTCTCTTACTCTATAGAAAAATCTTTATACTTGGATAAAGGCATAGAAACGAAATAACCTTATGCTGAATGACAGGTGGATCAAAGATGAGATTAAGAAGGAAATCAATAGATTTCTGAAACAAAACAATAATGAAACCACAAACTATCAAAACCTGTGGGATACTGCAAAGGCAGTCCTGAGATACAAATTTATGGCATTAGATATCTTCATTAAGGAAACAGAAAGTGAGCAAGTCAACAATGTAATGGGCCATCTCAAGCAACTGGAAAAGGAAGAAAAATACAACTCAAAACTCAGCAGAAGAAAAGAATTAACCAAAGTTAGCACAGAATTCAATTAAATTGAAAAGAAAAAGAATCATTCAGAAAAACTGTGAAACCAAAAGTTGGTTCTTTTAAAAGATTAATAAAATTGATAAATTCTTGGCTAGATTAACTAGAAACAGAAAAGTAAGATCTCTAATAACTTCAGTCAGTGACAAAAAGGGGAAATAACAACAGATACCACAGAGATACAAAAGATCCTCAACAATTACTACCAAAAACTCATTTCCCAGAAATATGAAAATGCAGAGGAAATGGACCAATACCTGGAAGCATGATGTTTTCCTAAACTCAACCAGAATGAATTGGAAATTGTGGATAGATCTATATCAAGCACTGAAATAATACCAACTATACAAAAATCTCCCAACAAAGAAAAGCCCTGGGCCAGATAGTTTCACAACGGAATTCCACCAAACCATCAAAGAGGAATTAGTTCCTATATTGCATAATCTATTCCAAAACATAGAGAAGGAAGGAATCCTACCCAACATGTTCTATCAAGCAAATATCACCCTAATCCCCAACCTGGAAAGGACTCAACAAAAAAGAAAACTATATACCAATATCGTTAATGAATATCAGTGCAAAAATATTCAGCACGATTTTAGCAAGCAGAATACAGTGATATTAAAAAAGTTATATACCATGATCAAGTGGGTTTTATCTCAGGGATGCAAGATTTGTTTAACGTATGTAAATCCATAAATATAATTAAGTTCACAAATAAAATCAAAACAAAGACCATATGATTCTTTCAGTTAACACAGGAAAAGCTTTTGATAATATCCAGCATCCTTTCTTGATAAAAACACTTAAGAAAATAGGCTTAGGTGGGACATTCTTAAACTGATAGAGGCCGTCTACAATAAACCCATAGCCAGTATCATATTGAATGAAGTAAAAGTGAAAGCATTTTCACTCAGAATTGGAACTAGACAAGGATGCCCTTTGTCACCACTGCTATTCAATATAGTGCTGAAAGTCCTAGTGATTGCAATGAGGCAAGAGACGAAGATCAAGGGTATTTAAATAGGGTCAGAGGAGGTCAAATTCTTGCTCTTTGTAGATGACATGATCTTATATCTGGAAAACCCCAGTAACTCAACTATAAAGCTCTTAGAAGTGACCAAAGAATATAGTAGAATCTTAGAATACAAAATCAACGTCCACAAATCAGTAGCTTTCATATATGCCAACACCAGTCAAACTGAAAATAAAATCAAAGACTCTATACCTTTTAAAGCAGCTCCAAAGAAGATTCAATACCTGGAAATATATTTAACAAAGCATGTGAAAGGTCTCTATAAAAAGGACTATGAAACCTTGAGGAAAAAAATAGAAGATGTTAACAAATGGAAGAACATATTATCATGCCCACGGCTGGGAAGAATCAACATTGTTAAAATGTCCCAAAGCAATCTATGGAGTTATTGCAATCTCCATAAAAGTACCAATTTCATACCTTGAAGAACTTTAAAAAATAGTACTTTGTTTCATATGGAACCAGAAGAAAACCCAAATAGCCAATACAGTTTTTGGAAATAAAAATAAATCTGGAGGCATCATGTTACCAGATTTCAGGTTATACTACAAGTCTATAGTGATTAAAACAGATGGTACTGGCACAAAGGTAGAGACATAGATCTATGGAATAGAATAGAGAATCTAGAGATGAACCCGCCCACATATTGCCATCTGATCTTTGATAAGCCTTACAAAAGCATGCACTGGGGAAAATAATCTCTATTTAATAAATTGTTAGCCAAATGTAGAAGAATGAAATTGGACCCACATCTCCCACCATTGACAAAAATTGATTCTTGATGGATAAAATATTTAAATTTAAGACATAAAACAATAAATATACTAGAATAGAGTGTGGGGAATGCATTTGAAAATATTGCCTTGGGAAAAGATTTTATGAGGAAGACCCTCCTGGCAATTGCAGCAACACCAAAAATAAATAACTAGAATTTACTAAGGCTAAAAAGCTCTGAAAACCAAAGGGTACCAAAACCAAAGCAAACAGACAGCCTTCAGAATGGGAGACTTTTGCATGTTGTGAATCTGACAAAGGCCTGGTAATTAGAATTTATAGAGAACTCAAATTAATCAACAAGAAAAGAGCAAACAACCCCATTTCTAAGACTTGAACAGAAACTTCTTTGAAGATCACAGATGAATGGCCAAAAAACACATGAAAAAAATGTTCATTGTCTTTAATCATTAGAGAAATGCAAATAAAAACTCTGAGATATCACCCAACTCCAGTAAGTTTAGCTCATATCACAAAGTCCCAAATTTGCAGATGCTGTTGTGAATATGGAAAAAATGGAACACTTCTACACTGCTGGTGTGATGGTAAACTAATACCACCTTTATGGAAAGAAGTATGGAGAATTCTCAAAGAACTAAAAATTGACCTTCCATTTGATCCCACGATCTCATTACTAGGTATTTACCCAGAAGAACAAAAATCATTTTACCACAAAGACATTTGCACCAGAATGTTTATTGGAGCTCAATTCATAATTATCAAGTTGTGGAAGTGACCCAAATGTTCATCAACCCATGAATGAATTAACAAACTGTGGCATGTGTATTCAGTCATAGGAAAATATGGAGACAATACATCTTTATGTTCACTTGGAAGGCTGTGAAATACATTCTTCTAAGTAAAGTACTCAAGAATGAAAAAAAAAATCCATTGTACTCAATAATAATATTAAACCAATATATGAACAATTACATGCCCATACAAATGATAAAACACAAATGTGGTCTAGCAAGGATGAGGAGGGAGAGGGGAGGGCAATTGGCCAGGGGAGGGTGGGCAGTTAGTGGATCTCACCTAACCTACATAATGTGATAGTGTTCAGCATGCCTCTTGGGTGAAGGGTTCTTCTATAACTTGAACTTTACCTTGGACGTGAGAACAATGTAACCTAAAAATTTGTACCCTCATATTAATTCAAAATAAAAATAAAAGTTGTTATTATGAAATAGTATTGAATTTTGTCAAATGCTTTGTAGAATTTGATTTCTTTACTAGACATATGATGACGTAGACACTCTATTTCTTCTTTTGTCAAATTTGCAAAGTTCTGAAAAAGTACCTATCACATCTAAACATTTGAACTTATTTGCATAAAGTTGTCCATAATATTTTCTGTATTATATATATATATATACACACACACATATATATATTTAGCTTTATATTGACATATAATTTATATGCAATAAAACTTATCAATTTTAAGTATTCAATTTAATGAGTTTGACTTCCTCTCATGTATCTTATTCTGACATTTTGATTTTGGTTGTTATACTTTAAGATTCTTTTCCTGTTTTTATTGTTGCTATTAATATTAATAATGTATTAGTATTGTTATAATCTTAAGTGTTATTGTTTAAAAAACTATTTGTGGAGCAGGTGTGGTGGCTCATGCCTATAATCCTAGCACTCTGGGAGGCTGAGGGAGGGTGGATTGCCCGAGCTCAGGAATTTAAGAACAGTCTGAACATCTCTACTAAAAATAGAAAAAGTGGGTGGGCATTGTGGCAGGTGCCTGTAGTCCCAGCTACTTGGGTGGCTGAGGCAAGGGGATCACTGGAGCCCAGGAGTTTGAGATTGTGAGCTATGACGCCATGGCACTCTACCCAGGATGACTGAGTAAGACTCTGTTGTAAAATATTATTTGTGATAGTTGCATTCATATAGCATATTTATTTATTTATCATTAAGACAGCACATGTGTTTTTATCATATGGTTATCCTGAATAATGCTTAAGGTAGGGCTGTTGATGTGCCCATTACCAGAATAGTGTTTGTTGTACCCAATAGGTAAGTTATTATCACATGCCCCCTTCAAGCTTCCCTCTTTCTTGGTTTCTCACGTTCTTTATATTGCTTTGTGCCCATTGTACCTGTCTATTAGCTTCCACTGATTAGTGAGAACATTTGGTGTTTGGTTTTGCATTCCTGAGGTAATTAATTTAAGAAAATGGTATCCAGTTCCCTCCACACTGCTGCAAATGACATTATTTCATTTCTTTTAATGGATGAGTAGTACTCAATTGTATGTATTTGCCACATTTTCTTTCTACACTCATGAATTAAAGAATACTTAGTTTGATTCCACATCTATGTATATGTGAATTATGCTATGATAAACAGTCAGGTGCAGATTTCTTTGGATAAGATCCCTTTATCTCCTTTGAGTAGATATCCAGCCATGGATTGGCTGGATCAAATGGTAGGTCTATATTTATTTCTATGATGAATATCTATACTGTTTTTCATAGGGGTTGTACTAATTTGTAGTACCACTAACAGTGTATAAGCATTCCTTTCTCTCTGCATCATCACCAGTATTTCCTGTTTCTTGACTTTTTAATATTAGCTACTATCTGAAGGATAATTTGGCATCACATTGAAGTTTCAATTTGCATTTCCCTGATGATTAGCGATGTTCAGCATTTTTCATGTTTGTTGGTCGTTTGTCTATCAAATTTTGAGAAGCTTCTGTTCATGTCATTTGCCCACTTTTTGATGGGGTGTTTGTTTTTTTGCTTATTTGTTTGGGTTCTTTGTAGATTCTGGATACCAGTCTTTTGTTGCATGTGTATTTGGCAAATATTTTCTCACATTCTGTAGGTTGTCTATTCATTCTGTTTATTATTTTCTCTGCTGTGCATAAAGTTTTTTATTTTATTAAGTCCTACTGATTTATTTTTGTAGTTGATATACTTGCCTTTGAAGTCTTAATCATAAGTTCCTTGCCTAGGCCAGTATCTAGAAAAGTTTTTCCTATATTTTCTTCTAAAATTTTTATGGTTTCATATTTCAAACTTAAGTTTTTTATCTATCTTAAATTAATTTTTATATATGGTGAGAGATAGGGGTTTTGTTTCATTATTCTGGATGTAGCTATTTAGTTTCCCTAACACCATTTATTGAATAGGGCTTCCTCTCCTGAATGGATGTTGCTGATTGATTTGTCAAAGATTAGATGACAGATGGTTTTATTTCTGGGTTCTCAATTCTATTCCATTGATCTATATCTCTCCCTTTATGCCAGTACCATGCTGTTTTGTTTGCTGTAGTCTTTATAATTTGAAGTCAGGTGATGTGATGCCTCCAGATTTATTCCTTTTGCTTAAGATTGCTTTGGCTTTTTGGGCTTTATTTTTTTGCTTGCAAATTAAGTTTAGGATTTTTTTTGTAGACCTGTGAAATATGATGCTGGCATATTGATGGGATTGTGTTGAATCTAAAAATTGCTTTGGGTGTCACAGAGATTTTAATGATGTTTATTCTATAAATCCATGAACATGGGACATTTTTCCATTTGTTTATGTCATCTGCAATTTCTTTCATCAGTGTTTTGTAGTTCTTTTCTTAGAGGTCTTTAACCTCCTTTGATAAGTATTGTCTTTTAGCTATTGTAAATGGTATTGAGTTCTTGATTTGACTCTTAGCTTGACTGTTATCAGAATATAGAAATGCTACTATTTTGTGTACATTGAATTTGTAACCTGAGACTTTCCTAAATTTATTTATTAATTCCAGAAGTATTTTGGTGGACTCTTTAAGATTTTCTCAATACAATATCATATCATCTTCAGAGATATATGGCCTCTTCTTTCTCAGTTTGTATGCTCTTTATTTTCTTCTCTTGCCTGATTGCTCTGGTTAGGATTTCCAATACTATGTTGAATATAAGTGATGACAATGGTCACCTTTGTCTTGTTCCAATTCTTTGGGGGAATGCTTTCAACTTTCCCCCACTCAACATGATGTTGGCTGTGGATTTGTCATCTGTAGCTTTTATAATTTTGAGGTATGTTCCTTCTATGCCTAGGTTATTTAGAGTTTTTATCATTAATATCACCTTTTAGTACAGATTTTTAAAAAAGTTTACCATGGGCTCGACGCCTGTGGCTCAACAGGCTAAGGCGCCAGCCACGTACACCACCACGAGCTGGCGGGTTCGAATCCAGCCTGGGCCCACCAAACAACAATGACGGCTGCAACCAAAAAATGGCCAGGTGTTGTGGCAGGCACGTGTAGTCCCAGCTACTTGGGAGCCAGAGGCAGGAGACTCGCTTGAGCCAAGGAATTGGAGGTTGCTGTGAGCTATGATGCCACAGCGCTCTATCCAGGCTGACAGCTTGAGGCTCTGTCTCAAAAAAAAAAAAGAAGTTAACTCAATAAAAAAGTTTATTATGGGAAGGTGCTGGATTTAATCTAATGCTTTTTGTGCATCTATTGTATTACTGTATAATTTTTGTTTTTGTTTCTGTTTATGAGGTGAATCACATGTATTGATTTATGTATTTTGAACCATTCTTGTATCCCTGGGATGAAGCCCACTTGGTCATGGTAAATTTTCTTTTTGATGTGCTATTGAAGTTGGTTGACTACTATTTTGTTGAGGATATTTTCATCTATGTTCATGAGGGATGTTGGTCTTTAATTTGGGCTTTTTGTGTGTCATTTTCTGACTTTGGCATCAGGGTAATATGGACTTCATAAAACAAGTTATGGAGGATGCTCTCCTTGATGTTATGGAAAGTTTTGCAGGATAGGTACTAGTTTATCTTTGTAGTTCTGGTAGAATTTGGCTGTTGAGAGTTTTTTGTTGTTGTTGTTGAGAGATTTTTAATTACTGTTTAAGTATTTCTGCTTATTATTGGTCTGTTCATGGTTTCACTTTCTTCCTGATTCAGAGTTGAAAGGTTGTGTCTTTCCAATAATTTGTCCATTTCATCTAAGGTTTTGAGTTTGTTCATGTAGAGATTTTCATAATATTCACAAATATGTTTTCTTTCTATGGTATGAGTTGTAATGTCTTCCTTTTCATTTCTGAGTGAGCTTATTTGAGTCTTTTCTTTTCTATTTCTGGTTAAACTGGCTAGTGGTGTATTGATTTTGTTTATGTTTTCAAAAACCAAGGTTTTGTTTCATTGATCCTGTGTGTGTGTATTGGTTTCCATTCCATTTAGTTCTGCTCTGAGCTTTTTTATTTCTTTTCTTCCTTTGGCTTTGGGTTTGATGTTTTTTTTTTTTCTTATTCTAGTTCCTTGAGATGTGACATTAGGTTGGTAATTTTTGATCTTTCTGTCTTTTTTGATATAGACATTTAAGAGTATGAACTTTCCCATTAAGGCTGCTGTTGTTGTATCCCATAGATTTTGAAAGCTTGTGTTCCTTTTGTCATTCAGTTTGAGGAATCTTTTGATTTCCATCTTATTTTCATCATTGACCCAAGGATCATTCAACATCAAGTTTTTAATTTTCATGACTTTGTGTAGGTTTGAGCATTTCTCTTGGAATTGATTCTTTTTTTATTCCATTGTGATTTGAGAAGATACATTGTATGACTTTGACTTTGTTTTTCTTTGCAGAGACCTTTTTTGTGACCTAACATATGATTAATCTTGAAAATTTTTCATGTGTTCATGAGAAAAATGTATATTCCATAATTTTGGGGTAGAATAGTACATAAATGTCTATTAGGTCCATTTGTTCAAGAGTCCAGATTAGGTCCAGTGTTTCTTTATTCATTTTCTATGTCAATGACCTGTCTAGTACTTTCAGTGGAGTGTTGAATTCCTTGACTATTAAGATGATACTGTTTATTTCTTTCCTTAGATCTAGAAGAGTTTGCTTTATGAAACTGGGAGCTCCTGTGTTAGATGCATATATATTTAGGATTGTTATGTCTTCTTATTGAACTTCCTCCCTTACCATTATCTAATGATCATCTCTTTCTTTGTTAATTTAAGGTCTATTTTTCCTGATATGAGGATAGCTATACCTGTTCATTTCTGGTTTCCATTTGCATGGCGTATTTTTCCCCATCCCTTCACTTTGAGTTTGTGTAAGTCTTTGTGGGTTGGATGTGTTTCTTGGAGAAAGCAGATACTCGGGTTGTGTTTTTTCATGAATTCAGCCAGTCTGTATCATTTAAGAGAGACATTTAGACTGTTTACATTAAGTGTTAGTGTTGATTTGTGAGATGTTCTTTTCATCATGTTGGAAAATACCTTATTTTGTCTTTTTCCTTTTGTGCTATTATTTTATACAGCTGTGAGGCGTAACTTTTGGGAGTTTTTCACCAGTTTGTGTCTAGTCTATTGTATTATTCCACGTGTAATGCACTTTTGAGATTTCCTGTAGGCTGGCTCTAGTATTGACAAATTCTCTCAGTGTTTTCTTATCTGGGAAAAACTTTATTTCTCCTTCATTTATAAAACTTGGTTTAGCAAGACACAGAGTGTTGTCATTCAGTTATTCTATTTGAGGAGACTAAAGATAGGACCCCATATATTTCTGGTTGAAAGCCCTAGTTCCATTGTCCTGTGGGGCACCTGTGCCACTTGACAGCAGTAGGTGGGGAATTGTGGGGGAAGAGAAGAGTCTCAATGGAGGAGGGCTCACACACTGCCCATTTTTCTCTTTCTCCCTAGAAGGCAGCTTGCTCAGAATGTCCAAGCTCTGGGATCACAAAGATCCTTCAGAACCTAGTGGCCCCTGTGGCCACTGCAATCTGGGCTGGAGTTTGGAAACAGCTGTGTGGAAGCAAGTGACATAAAAACTGAAGAGCTGAAGCTCCCTAGAAAGGACAAAGGCACACGGTGGGTGGAGAAGCAGTATAGTGCCCACCATCTTGGCTTGGGTCTGTAATGCTGGTAAGTGACCCCAAGGGCACCAGCAGCCTGGTATTTTGTTTTCAAGAAGCTCCTAGTTCATTAGTGGCAGCAACTTTTGAGCTGGTGAGGGCAGAAAAGCTTTCCAGCAGCTTTAAAGCCTGCTGATTGCCAGGCATACAAGGGAAGGAGAAACAAGCTCCCTTACCTACTCTTTTCCCCAGGATCCAATCCTCCTAGGGGTTGATCACTGCTGATATCGTACTTCTTGTTTTACTCCACAACTTCTTCCATGGAATCCCTATAGGTTTTGGCAGTCAAGAATTACATCTGAGTCCTTTTTTTTAATTTAAAACTTTTCCTTTTTTTCTGAAACAATCTGCCAACTAGTGTCTTTAGTCAGCCATGGTACTCCACCCTCTTATATACCACATTTAAAACAATTATTTACTTCTTATTTTGTTTGTTTCAAAATTCCCTTAATTCTGTTACTTCGTCCATTCTTGATTTTTTTCAATGGCATATTATAACTTTTTTGGCTCATGAATGTTTGCAACTGTCTGCATGTTTTGTACACTCTTCATTTCTATTCAAGTACAAATTTGGGCATAAAATTCTTGGCCATAACTTTTTTCTTTTCTTTTCTTTTTTTTTTTTTTTTTGCAGTTTGTGTCTGGGGGGCTGGGTTTGAACCCGCTACCTCTGGCATATGGAACTGGCACCCTACTCCTTTGAGCCACAGGTGCTGCCCAACTTTTTTCTTTTAATACCACAAAATTTGCTTCACTTTACATGACAGAAAAGAAATCTGAGAAAAGGACTTATTTTTTGCTTTTTGGGGTAACTTCTGTGTCAATTTTTGTAGATTTTTTTCTCTTTTGTTCAACACTCTGCTAGTAATTTATCTAAATATGATTGCCTTTGATTGCTTTTGTTTGGCAGCTATGACATTCTTTCAGGACTTAAGTCCATCTTCTTTTGGCTCAGTTAAGTTTGCTTTTATTATTTCTTCAATAATTACTTCTTCTTTTTTACTGGTGCTTATTATTTGTTTTTCATCTTCACTCATTGCCCACTCTATATATTAAATTTTTAGTAAAAGGCGAAAGATTTATGCGATCTGAAGAGAAACCAGAGTATATTAAATTTTTAAGTATTTTAAATCTCTAGTTCTATTTTTTCTCCATTTTCAAGAGAAAAAGTTCATGTCCACAGCATTTCTTTAGTGTGAATGGTGCCAGTGCACTGGGGACTCGACTACCTCATGTGCATCTAGTTTCAGTTTATTTCAGTCTTCGCTTCAGATACTTAGCATAAAAATGCCTGCCTACATCTTTATTCTATTATCTTCAACTGGGCAGGAAAACCTTGTTGCATTTAGAAGCCCCACTTTCACCATGTTTATTTGATGTCGTGTGAATTATTCAGTAACAATTACTGAATATTGTTTACTCAAATTGTTGAGGATTCCAAAAGAATGAGCTTCTACTCTTGTCTTTTACGTGCTTTGAGCCAAAGCCTCATTATAATATATTTATGGTGGCTTTTCAGATATCTCTTCTTTCTTAGAACTGGCATTGCTTTCTCAAGAACTTATCTTTTTTTTTTTTATTTCTAACCTTTTTTTTTATTGAATCATAGCTGTGTACATTAGTTCAGTCATGGAGTAGAGTGTGTGGGCTTCATATACAATCTGAGATATTTTCATCCACCTGTTCGACATAACATTCGTGAGATTTTCTCATTTACTGTGTGAAAACATTTGTGTTCTTCATTTAGTAGTTTTCTCCTGACCCTTCAAAGATGCACCTCAAGTGTGATCTCACCCTTTATCCTCTCTCCCCCTACCATCGTCCTTCCCTTCCCTTCCTCTCCCCTTTCTCCATCTTCTTGTGCAATAATTGGGTTGTAGCCTTCACATGAAAGGTATAAATTTCCTTCATATTAGGGCTGTATACATTGGATACTTTTTCTTCCATTCTAGAGATACTTTGCTAAGGAGAATGTGTTCCAGCTCCATCCATGTAAATATGAAAGAGTTAAAGTCACCATCTTTCTTTAAGGCTGTGTAATATTCCATGGTATACAAGTACCACAATTTATTGATCCATTTGTGGATCGATGGGCACTTGGGCTTCTTCCATGACTTAGCAATTATGAATTGGGCTGCAATAAACAATCTGGTACAGATATCTTTGTTGTAATATGATTTTTGGTCATCTGGGTATATACCAACTAAGGGAATTATAGGATCAAATGGCAAGTCTATTTTTAAATCTCTGAGTGTTCTCCAAACGTCCTTCCAAAGCGGATGTATGTTTGCATTCCCACCAGCAATGCAAAAGTGTGTATACACCCCTAATATGAAGCAAATTTATGTCTTTCAAGCGAAGGCTACAATCCACTTATTGCACAATAAGATGGGGAAAGGGGTGAGGGAGGGAAGGGGAGGGAGAGGGTGGGGGGAGAGATGATAAAGGGTGAGATCACACTTGTGGTGCATATGTGAAGGGTCAGGAGAAATCT
>CAUYRH010097046.1:0-55164 GCA_963574655.1 Perodicticus potto
GCCTGTGGCTCAATGGGCTAAGGTGCCAGCCACGTACACCTGAGCTGGCCGGTTCGAATCCAGCCTGGGCCTGCCAAACAACAATGACGGCTGCAACCAAAAAAATGGCCGGGTGTTGTGGTGGGTGCCTATAGTCCCAACTACTTTGGGAGGCGGAGGCAAGAGACTCACTTGAGCCCAGGAATTGGAGGTTGCTGTGAGCTGTGATGCCACAGCCCTCTATCCAGGGTGACAGCTTGAGGCTCCATCTCAAAAAAAAAAAAATTTTTTTTTTCATAATAATACTAATTATTTGCCTTTTCACTTATCTGTCCCAAGCATCCAGTGGCGTTCCCAGGGACTGTGTGATACAGGGGTATTAAAATGTTCCTCCCTTTTTCTTGTGAGGCCAATTATCATGACACATTTCAGCCACCCAGACACCACAAGACATTGAATGCAGAAGCAGTTTGAGAATCTGGTTGATTTCTGTTAAGCCAGACATAACAGAGATTTACAAACATATTCATAAACTGGTTGTTCCACTATTTTTTCGTTTGTTTTGGAAAATGTAATTTTCATTACAACAGGCTATCTATGTTAACATTTAGTAGGTTTTTATTATTTTGGATAAACATTTAGAACATTTGTTGTAATATCTAAATACAGTCAATATTGAGAGAGAGAACTCACACAAACAACAGCTCTTGTGAGTACTCACTAATACCTAAAAGTGTGAACGGGTTCTGGGACCAAAAAGGTCGAGAACCATTGGTTTAGGCCATAGATGATGTTGAAACGATACAAGGGGTAGAAGAGTGGGTGGTCGCAGAGTGAGTAGAACCTGATGGAAGGGAAAGGAAGGGGCCTCAAAGGTTCTAGGCTGATCAATTCAATAGTGGATCGTGCCTTTGCAGAGATGGAGGAGTGCCAGGGGGGAGCGGAGTCCATATGGGTCACACAATGCAATTGCCAAAGTGCAAAGCACCAGAGAAAGCTAAGGTGAAAAACTGATTTATGTGTTGTTTAATTGTCTTACAGTATGTTGACGGTCCTTAATACCCATCTATATGTTCCTGGTTGATAAAGGGCCTTCTTTTTGCCGCTTTTTCACATTCTGGAAGGGGAAAAGAGCTCTCTGGGACCTCTTTAATAAGGATGCTAATCTCATTCATGAGGGCAGACTCCTCCCCACCTAATCACCTCCTAATGCCATCACCTTAGAGCTTAGGATTTCAACCTAGGAATTTTTGTGGGGGCAGGAGGACAGCAACACGCAGTCTAGAGCGCCGTCCATGTGCTCATTGTTGAATCTTCCTCGTGTTTCATGGTGTCCTGAAACTGAGCTGTGTGACGTGGTGTGTGTGCGCCTCGTCCTCCTGGAGAGAATGCGAGTGTCTGAGGACAGGACGTGTTCCCCGGTCAGCACTCGTTTCTCAGCACATAGCATACTGTCTGTGTCACTACGGTTCTTCAGTTGCCATTACATCAGTGAGTGAATGGCATAGTGACTCATGGGGCAAGCCTCGGGATTCAGAAGTTAAGTGTCTCCACTTCCCCCATAAGGAGGCTGAGGTCCTGCAAGCCTGGGGCTTCCCAGCATCAGACGCTAGATTTGAACTCAGGTTTGCTTTTCCTAACCTAGTTTGCTTTTGACTTTGCCAGTCAGCTCTACTGGAAATGTACCTCAGTTTTCTTCCTTGAAAGACAAGGGGGTTGTATTTAAGGGTATCTAGGGGCTTTTTTTTGCTTGAAAATCTGTCACCTATAACTTCTCTCCCAATAGAAATACTCGATACTAGATACATGCAACGTAAATATGCTCCCTGCTTTTTACTTGATGCTGTTCTTGTTGCTGTTTCTTTATTCATTTTGGAGGCAGTATCTCCCTCTGTTTCCTGGGCTACAGGACAGGGACGTCATTATAGCTCACTGCAACCTGCAACCTCAAACTCCTGGGCTCAAGCAATCCTCTTCCCTAGTCTCCTGAGTAGCTGGGACTACAGGTGAGAACCACCACACCCGGCTAATGTTGGTTTTGCTTTTTGTAGAGACGGGGGTCTCACTGTATTGCCTGGGCTGGTCTTGAACTCCTGGGCTCAAGCAATCCTTCTGTCTCAGCTTCCCAAAATGCTCAGATGACAGGCTGAGCCACCATGCCCGGCTCTTTTCTTACATAGAAAGGAAGGACAAAAACTGTTTTCTTAGTGTGCTGTTTTAGACGTTCCTAACGGCACGTCATGGTTTAATGACCTGTAAGGCACTACTAAACGAATCTTGTCGAAATTATCGGTCTTTCTTTCCACCCCAGTGTAGGCCTATTCTCTTCCCCTCAGCTGCACACGACGTTAGAGACTTTACAACCAAGGTCAAAAGGGAGATTGAAATGAAGTGGGAAAGAGCTATTGGAGAGAAAAACTATAAACTTGTATAAGTTATTATAAAGAGAGAAAAATAAAAATTTCTTGAAGAGATATTTTTTATTGCCCCAGTGATTTAAATGTTGGATTTTAATCTTGGGAGTTCAAAAGATGACCCAGATCACCTTGCGCTGCCCTAGAATCAGATAATCCTCCCCAAATAATTAAGAACCAGGGGGAGAATTTAAATAAGTACCAAAGGTAGACATCCATGCTTAAATCATCTCGTGAGAACAAAGGTCAGATTCCATTTTTGAACGAATAGCTCTAGCAGAGCTATGCACATAATGTCCATTCTCTGTTCAACCTCAGATCACCCAAAGAGGCTGGAACAGGAAAGGTACATCCATGTCTGGGTAGTAAAGAAAAATGATGGAAAATAAAGCAAATCTTAAATTTTAAGGAAACTCTTGTTTCTCACCACGGAGCAGGTCAGTGTAGTGTTACCACCATGCTTTCTTGTTTCAAAGGAAGATTGTGGAGGATTTTTGCAACCAGACTGTAGCCATACGAGGAAGAGGAAGTGGCATATGAGAATTCTAGGGAAGGAGGCATACACATACATACATACATACATTTTATTTGTTTCAGGTCAATTTGAAGGTACAAAAAATTAGGTTACAATATTTGCATTTGTTAGGTAAGGTCCCTCTTATGCTTGTGTCCTGCCCCCAAGAGGTGTGCCATACACCCTAACATTGTGCCCATTAAGTGGGAGCACACCCATCCCCACCCTCTTCCCCTTTTTCCGCTCCCTTGTTGCCCTACTCCCCACTTTGAATTGATCTGAGTTTTTCTCTTACTTGGGCGTGTATTATTAGATCCTTTACTGGCTTCCTATTCATATTGAGTACGTTGCATTCTTGCGATGCTTTATTAAGAAGAATGTGTTTCAACTTCATGCAGGTTAATGCAAAAGATGAAGGGAGGTTATATGGACAGAAGCTCAGGTACCCTCTGTAGGCCTCATGTAGGGTATCTGTATGAGCGACTGGAGATTTACTTTCCCTTAGAAAGTGAGAGTCTTTTATTGCCTCCCCGCCTCACTCTGTTACCCTGTCAGGCCCTGGGCCATTATCCTCTGCAGCTGTTGCTCAGGAAAGCTGTTGGCAGCATTGTGCCTGGGCCCCCTCCTCATTCTGTAGCTCTGGTTTCCCAGACTTTCTATCTACTCCTCCCTTTCCACCTGTAGGTCATGAGAAAAGCAGGGCCAAGAAGGAAACTTGCTTTGAAATTATGCTTTTCCCAGTGTTTCTGCAAGATTCCCTTCTTTGACATGTTTATGAGTGCATTTTCTGGGTTACCACGTGGCTTCTTGAGTTAGAGTTACATTCATTATGAGTCTGCTGATAGGACTGCCATCTTGGTTGGGAGTCTGTTCCGTCAGGGTAAATTTTGATGTCGTGAAAATGAAGACTCCAGTTGGCTCTCGGTCCTGACTTTCATTACTCTCACCTAAACTGTCTTTTTCATGCGAAGTGACCACATTCAACTGGTGTCCCTGGAGCTGATGGGCACACCTGTCAGAGCTGACCAGCGGCAAACTTCGTGCACCTGGGTCTTTAGTTGACTCCAGGCCGGTGCCTGAAATTCTGATTTGAAAATTTTCACTGGAACTGGCAATTTGGTTAAGACTTTTGTCTCAGAAAATTATATATTCTGCACTTGAGGGTGATTATCTGTGACATCAGCCTTGAGCAGTCCACCTTGAGTTTGAATTAGAAAACATGAGAGCTCATTGCAATCCACCCACACCCCTCGTGGAAGAAAGAATTGAGACTCAGAGTGGGTAAGTTAGGTCATAGAACTAGGATAGGCAGAGAAAAGATCGAAATTTGTCATGAACCTCTACCTTACTGCTCCATAACAGCTGTCTCTTTGTGGGGACATTGCCCAATGCTGTGGCTAGATCTATTTACCTGTTCTATGCCTTCAACAATATAAACATGGGTTGCTGATTTTAAATACATAGGGTCAAGTTGAATTGCCAGACATCGATTGACAATGTCAGACACTTGAGAATGGGATACAGAAATGATGAGAAAGTCCTTGTCCTTTTTGTGTATGGCAATATATAATTAAGATTTGTTAATTCTCCCCACCAGATTTGTATTCCTGTGCTTCAAGTTGCAGTTTTTGATGTGTTATTTTGCACAGTTTCTCCTTTAATTTCTGTATTTCAAGAAAAATAATAATTTCTTAATTTAAAAAAAAATTAGCCACAATCTGTCTTTCAAAAATGCACGTGTGAGTTCAATGCCTGCCTGAGAGCATACAGTTTTATTTTTATATCTTTGACATGAATAGGCAGCACAATCAAGGTTCTTTCTTTCCCTCTCCCCACATACTGCTTTAGCCAAAGCCTTCTTGACATTCATAGAACATTTACTGCATCTAACCATTTAAGCTCCTTTATTTCACAGCTATTTTTTTTTTCTCCTCTAGGGATGCCATTAACCTCCACACCTATCCTTCACTTACCCAGACGCAACCCCTCATTTATCCAGCCTGCTGCAGTCCTGCCCATTATTCCAAACCCAGTTCAACTCCCATTTTTTCTGCCAGATTTTCTCAGATCCTCCCAGGTAGAATGAATCACTGCCTGTCCCAGGCTTTGTATCTGTCTTGGGGTCTGTACTTAGTCTGTCTTGTCTTGTAAATACTGTACAGGTACCTGTCTGTCTCTGCTGCTGGGGCGTGAGTTTCTGCAGGGCAACAGCCTTGTCATTTTAATGCTTTCTACATAGTAGGTGGTCAGAAATAACTCATCAAGATGAAATTACTTCTTCCATGGTGACTAAAGCACTCATGGCATCAGTACTAGCCTGGCTCTAGGGGAATTTCTGCACAAATATGACCATGCTGAGCAAGAAAAGAAATTGGCATTTTAGGCTAATGTTAATTTATCTTCATTTGATGTTAAAATAAAAACTATCATGAATCCGTTTTAATCTGATATATGGCTATTGGATAATGCGTACAAGCCCGTGTGTTCCATTTCTCCCAGACCCAGCTTCTAATTGCCGCTTGTTTCACTCCTTATGTACTTTGCCTACACTCTTACGAAGGGGAAGTTTCTAAGGGAATGCTAAAAGGGAGAGGAGTGTATTTATATTAATTTATGTCTTTGCCCCCCAAAGCAAGGGGAAGTAGGTGGTGCAGCTGATTTGGAAAAGGGCCCATTTCTATTTTGACTGACTTAGATATCTTAGCAGTGGAATAATAAGTAATAACTCTTGCCATTGATTTCAAAGTTAGTCTTGTCTGGTCCTTACACTTACAGTTGAGACCAACAAGTCATTTTAATGTTAACTACCCTGGAGAGAACATATTCATTGTGGCTTTCCTTTCCTTGGTGAAGCTGTAAGTGATGAGGAAAGACAATATTGATTGGGTCTAATGAAAGTCTCCTTCTGTTGACTCTTTATTACCACCTTGGTTTTTCTTCTTTTCTCTTTTAAAGCTATTAAAAGCTTTAAGCAGCATTAAGACAGTCTTCTGTATTTATTCTTTTGCTTGGTTTGAAACCCAGCCTTTTATTTTTTAAAGAAGATATGAATAAAAGATGTTTTCAATTCAGTCTAAGGTGACGTGGTGTCATAGAAATAACACTGGACCCAGGAGTCAGACTCCTTGTGACCTTGGGGCAATTGTTTTTCTTCTCTTCAGCTTAGTTTCTTCATTTTCCAAGCAAAGGGGTTAGTATCAGGTGATTTCTGAGATTCCTTCCAGCTTTATTGTTCTTGATGTATATTTCTGGTGTTAATAGGTAGATGGATTCCAAAATATATGTCAGATATAGGAAAATAGATTAATAATATGTTTGATATGAAGTTCTAGATTTAACATATATATTAAATGGAATTCAAAAATTTCACATACATGTTTTTTGTTTAACAAATCTCCTATATATTCTATATTTGTTCTTAGATTCATTAATATTATTATAAATGAATTGACTGTATTTCCAAATTTTCCATGTATTATTTTAGTGTCTAGAATTTCACTGGGCATTAAAGATAGGCTGTTGCATAAGTTTGGACCACAGCCCTGGAATGATTTATTAAAATGGTAGAATTAGCTTTTGTTTTAATCAAAATACATTTGTTTGTTTGTTTGTTTGTTTATTTATTTATTTATTTATTTTTACTGTTTTTGGCCCTGGCTGGGTTTTAAACCACCATCTCTGGTATATGGGGCCGGCGCCCTACTCCTTTGAGCCACAGGCGCCACCCACGTTTATTTATTTACTAGTACAGTCTCAAAGAGCCAATAACAACAAAAATCAGATAGTAGACGTTTCTGTTCAAGAGGTATATGTATACCATGGAATACAATTCAGCTATAAGAAATGATGGAGACTTTACATCTTTTCTGTTTACCTGGATAGAGTTGAAAGACATTCTTTTTAGTAAAGTATCGCAAGAATGGAAAAAAAAATACCCAATATACTCAATACTCATATGAAACCAATATATAAACAACTGCAAGTTCACACCAATACATGAACAACTACAAGTTCACACCAAAGAAAAACACAAGTGTAGTCTAGTGAGGGGGAAGGGAAGGGGGAAGGGGGACAGGGGAGTAGGGGGGAAGGAGGGTGATTGGTGGGTTCCCACCTAATGTGTATAATGTGGGGGTATTCGGCACACTACCTGGGTGAAAGGCTCAACTACAACTTGAATTTTACCTTAGAAATGAAAACAATGTAACCTAAATATTTGTCCCCTCACATCAATCTAAAATAAAAAATAAAACAGGAAGGGAATTATATGATACTGAGTAAAAATTGGAGACATTTCTGAATACACTAGTCTAGGATGTTTTATTTCAGGATAGTTTTAAATTTAAATTAAATGGAAATGTGGGAAACTATAGAATGCACAGTAATTGGAATTGAGTAGAGAAAAGAAAGGCATAACTTAATTATCAAGTTTTTAGATTTAGCAGATATTGGGATATACCTTTTTAGATATGTCTTCCACCATAACTCAATCAATTATGGGAGGAAGAAACCAACATTTACTAGATATATCAGTCTTGACATTCTCTTAGAATCATCATACTTAATATTATGGACAGTTGGTGAGATTCAGTTGTGCTTGCTTGTGGTAATATTGCAAGCTTTAGACAGGAAAGGGTAAAATTAAAATACTGCCTAAAATGATACTTCAGGTTTTCTATGAGTTTCATTTATGTTTATTACCCACTTCGTCTGTTCCCATACATGTTCCTGGTGTTTGACCTTTTTCTTCGTTATTTTCTTCCCTTATGTGTACAGTATGATTATAATACAGGTAGGGAAATTTAGTTTTATCTTTTTTGTAGTGTTGCTTATGTTACCTCACCAAGAATGAGCTTGACTTGCTCCCTGAATTTGAATTCTAATGCAGAGTCAGTTTCGACCAATCCACAGAAGGGTTTGTTTAGCTTCTGAAAAGAATGTTACAACAATCATGTGGAGGCTGCCTCATAGTATGTGCCAAACCTGAGGAATCTTTAGAGAAACAGTATGGAGGGCCCTTGGAACAGGATTATTTCTCCCTATGTAGATATGACATGAGTGTGAATATAGAATTGTGTTCAATCACTGGTTGGTTTACTGTTTAATTAGAACATGATGTTAATGAAGTCATTTCTTGAGGTTAGTCTTATGAAGAACGTGACCCATAATCTTTTTCATGCTGAAGGACAAAGCCTAGCATATTACTTGACACCACACATGTCACATAAAATATCTTTGTTTAATGAATAATCTTGCCATTGACATAGTCTTAACAAAAAACCGGGTATATTCAAATTATTACTCTTGGTGAAGAGAGGGTGGGGGAGGCACTCAGCAGTGCTTTATGAGCATCCAATCCATAGAGTCATCTTCTATATGCTGTGATCCTTTGGGAAATTCAAATGTGTCAGGTGGAATTTTCTGATTCAGCTTGTCCCACTCATATGTAGAAATAAAAGCAAAACTATAGCCCATTCATATAATAATCATAAAGTCTCAGGGTTATAGGGGACTTTAAAGGTCATCTAACTATGTTTGAGCCCTTGACCTCATCACTTCTGTTCATTCCATCATGTTTTCAATTACCTGACAAATGTCTGTTGTCTGCTTATCTATGTAGTATTGAAGTATGGGTCAGCAGAGAAAACTATACAGACCTTTCTTTCTGTTAAGGAGGTCATGAGTCAGTGGAGTAGAGAACGCTAAATATTTCATGTGCATTTCAGCTTTTTGCTTGAACCTTCCTATCTCCAGTGGCCGAATGTTACCTGTGTTGTCAACTCTAATTATTAAATGACGTTTTTCTCAAGTTAACTAAAAGTTTGTCTCCTGAAAGTTTCTTAATTCAAGTCATCTGGAAAACAAAAACAAAAACAAAGAACAAAGCTCTAATCCCTTTTCTCTATTTCTTTAGATCAATGCTTTTGAACTTTAATGTGCATACGAATTACCTGGAGATCTTGTTAAAATGCAGATTCTGATTCCACAAGTCTGGAGTGATTTTGGTATGCTTTCCCAGGAGATACCAGTGCTGCTAGTCTGTTGACCACACATTGGGTAACAAGGCTTCAGACTACATACAACTAAAAACTGAGGTGCCGCATCACCTCACTTTCTTTCCTAATCCCATGTCCTATCACCTCCAGGTTAAATCTTCCCTAGTTTCTCAACTGTTTCTTATACAGTATGGCTTCAAGCCCCTTGACAAACTAGGAACTTGAGAGAGACTTGGTCAGGTAATTCAGTCTTTCTTGTCCTCAGTTTTCTAATTTCAAAATCAAGACGCCAAATATGTACCTGTCCTCTGTCCTTTCAGAGGAAGATAATTTATAGCTCCTAAAATTTTATTTCATGGAGGAGGTGTGTTGACCTCCAATTTATGCATATTGTATAGGACGTTGCTTGAAATCAAATGCGATAATCCAGATTTGGTCTGATAAAGCCAGGGTAAAATACCCTAAGTCTAGATTAGAATTTCTGTGAGGTCTTTAGGAGATCACGTGCCCTCTCAGCACAGTAATATTTGGTTAGCTGCCCTTGCAGCTGCTGTTTATAATGTGCTTTGAGGAAAGAACTTTATAATTTCACAGTAAGGATTTTATTATTTGTTAATGTTAACCAAACTCTTAGGATTTTCGTAAGAGGTTTTTGCCTGCATTTTAAAGTTAAGTCTCTAGTTGGTCTTGACCTCCTCCGAATTGATTCAGGCACTTCACAGGTAGATTTCACAGCATGTAGACGAAGTGCTCCAGGGCCTGGATGTGCTCAGTTTTAAGAGTTCTAAGCATATTGTTGTTCACAATTTCACTGTTCCAGTCTGTGAACTAATGTGATAAAGGGATATACATTTTGCTAATCCCAAGTCAGTCCTTCTCTTTGTCCTTCCTGTGCTCCTGCTTTTCTCTTCTCTCCGCTGTGATTTCTCCTTGGATAAGCTCATCTTATTAACTTCGCTTGTCTCCTCTGCATTTCTCATCCACACATCGGTATCTGACTTCCTTGTACAAATTTCCAACTGCACGTTAGATACCTCCATGTAGTTGTTCCACTGGCAACTCAGATGCAGCATGACTCACTTCGGATGTATTATCTTCCTCGGGATCCCATTCTTTTTATCTTGAGTTTCCCATGTCAGTAAATAACACTACTAGAGATACCTAGGAGACAGCAAATAGTAATAGTTTTATGACACCGACCTTCACGTCTTCCAAGTTGGGAACCCCACTTGTCTTTGATTTGTATCCTCTTTAGCCTCCTAGGTGTCACACACCCCATTGATTTTATCTCTGTACTGTTTCATTATTTTGTTTCTTCATCAGGTTCCTAACTAAAGGCTCTCTGGGAACTATGCAGAATAGCAAGATGAATCAGGTGCAGTCATTGGTATCGTGTAACTGACAACTTTTGTTCCATATTACCTTTTTTCGTCCTTCCTGCCATAATTTAGGGGCTTATTGTTACAACCTGAAATGTTAAAAAATATACTTGCTATCAGGTTGTTTTCCCATTAAAAACCTTTGCAAAGGTTCTGAACTGCTTACAAAAACACCTTTGAAATGGCAAATGACTGTGCTTCCCTGAGATCTTGTCCCACAAGTCCCTTTAGCCAATCACGTAGGGCACATGGCCACAGCCCCCACACTCTGAGTACCACGTTTGATCCCGGCTGGGAAGATGGGAAGAATTTCAACAGCCAGTTGATGTGGGTGGTGAGCACATGAACATAAATGAATGGAGATGGGAAACTTCAGCTGCACGTCCCTGCAGGTACCAAAACTCAAAAATAATGGCATGAAAGCTTCTCCCTTACCCCTCCATTTTGATATCTCCCTCATAGTTTGTTATCTAAGCAGCCATTTTGGATTCATTCTAAGGAAGTGAAACTCAGTGCTGTAATATTTATTCCCTTGATTTTTGCACATCATCTAATCTAATTGTAGCTTATACTTGATCATTCAGATTTATAAATTCTCATAGCAATTATGTATTTTGAAAAATGGATCTTAAGAGAATGCGCACTTATTCACCTTTCGTATCGAATAGAGTTTTTAAATTGGTTTTAAGTAAAATCAGAAAACAGTAAAACTGATCTAAATTTTTGCTTTTGCTCCTTTTCATTTTACTAAGTCAATGAAACACTAAAGACTAGGAATGCTCACTTTCCTTTTTAAAATCAAGGGTAGGAAAAAGGGAGTGCTCATGAAGAAAGGATAGCATTAAAATATATGTAAGCAATTCTCAACTTTCGCCTTGAGGAAATGCTGAGTCCAGATTGGTCCAAATCTCAGGGGATAATTGTGGCACACGCATTGTTAGTGTAAGTCTTTTCATTTGCCATTCAATTCTGTTTCATTGTAAGATTATCTTGTTTTCTTCCTTGGGTATCTTAGTTTCCCTCTAACTTTTTTTGCTCTTTTTAATAATTTTATATTATAAACATCAGTGTCAGTAAGTGACAAAATTCGACACTGCCTTCTATTTCCTAAGACATAAATGAAAGTTCTTGCTTATTTTTTCTCCTTTTCCATATGTTTCACTTTTTAAAAAACTGAATGCACATATCTTTTAAACCATATTTTTCAAATTTGAATACTTATTTATAGTATTTCATAGCTGGGTGTCATATAGCAAGTTGCTTTCAAAAATGTGAAATGTTTTTAAAACAAATTTATGATGACTTTCAATAAAAAGCAAATGGTACCAATTTCTAAATTTCTATTTGACTTTCTATTTTCAACTCACTGCTTTTATTATTATATTCAAATTATGTAATTGCAAGTTATATATCTTGTTTAATAGACTGAATTTTCCTAGGGTATGATTCATATCTGATTTCAAATTACAACCTCTGCAACATCTGGCAATATATCTGGCCCATCGGTATTTTTCCCTATGAAACATTTCTAATGTATGTCAGGCTCTGTAACTTCACACATTTTAAATTTAATGCAATATAAATCCTAATACCCTCTGATACAGTGATTCATTTGCTGTAGTTGAGATTCCATTATACTGATTTGGATTGCCTTTACTTACTTTTATAAATACTTATGTTTTATGTATGTTCAGTTACATAAAATAATTGAGAGTAGCCATAGTCAAACTTTAAAGGCATGGCATTTCTCTTTTGTTACATTTATTGAAAATAACTACCCTGATGTATTAAAATAATGAAGTAAGACATAAAATCTAATTTTAAAAGTTTTATCAAAGATTATTTAAGTAGACTTGGCTGTCTGAATTATTTTATTAGTAAACTATTTTCCTTCCAACTTAAAAACAGAAGATGTTTTTTGAATGTCTTATCATCTGACTGGGTAGATATACTTTTGATTCATCTGAACCTTAAAATTCTGAGCTGCTGAGAAGCTCCTAACTGGTCTTAGACTTGTCACATCTATTTTGTGAAATCATAAAAGGACCAACTATGAGATGTCATTCAAGTTCTTTCTCTGAGATATAATAAAATATTAACCAGCGCCTCTGTAGAGTGTTTCCATCGGCAAGCAGGCCAGGGCACATGATGAGTCACACCACATGTACGCAGGGGGTATACCTGCCAGGCCAGAAGGGTCTGTGCTCGTTGAACACAGTGGAGATTCTTGCTAGCACTTGCTCCTTTTCATGTTCATATAGCTGTTAACTGTGTTGTAGAGATATTCAATTTATAGAGATATTCATATTAGAGATAAGAAAGCAGCAGGTTGGGCGGCACCTGTGGCTCTTTGAGTAGGGCACCGGCCCCATATACCAAAGGTGGCAGGTTCATACCCAGCCCCGGCAAAAAAAAAAAAAAAAAAGAAAGAAAAAGAAAGCAGCAGGTAGTTTAGTGAGAACCTTTATGGAAGGTTTGACACTTTTAACAGTAAGGTAGCAAAAAACCCTAGCCCTGTACCTGGTACATTGTAGTGTTCAATAAACTTTAGTTTCCTTTTTTGCCCCAACCCCCAGCTTTTTGACTCTAATTCCAGTGTTCTTGACATTATACAAGGTTGTCTCTACGAGTTGCCTTTTTATTGGGTAAGTGGAAATACTTGGTTTTTTTTTTTTTTTTTTTTTGAGACAGTCTCACATGTCACCCACGGTAGAGTACCGTGGTGTCACAGCTCACAGCAACCTCAAATTCTTGGGCTTAAGCGATTCTCTTACCTTAGCCTCCCAAGTAGCTGGTACTACAAGCGCCTGGCACAATGCCTGGCTTTTTTTTTTTCTCGTCATTGTTGTTTAGCAGGTCCGGGACAGGTTTGAACCTGCCAGCCCTGATATTGTGGTTGGTACCCTAGCTGCTGAGCTACAGCCGTTGAATCAAGGTTGTTGGGTTTTTTTTCCTGAGTACATATTCAAATGGTCATTTTCAATTTGTCTTTTCCAGACACTTCTTTGTTTTTGTTCATGCATTGCCTTGTATACAGAAAGAAAAATGAAAAAAATATGAATTACGTAAATCACTCTAATATATTGGAGCCTTCCTTTAACTATCATATTCTTCTGGATTCCAGTTAGGAGATAGAACTTTATATCTATAATAAATTTAAGAAAATAAGGAAAGTAATTTTTTATGAAATTTGAATGTTGTTTGAGAGGATGAGGCTTATAAGCCTTGAATATAAATCAGTTATAAGTCAGTCAGAATTTATGACATGAAATTTGTGTAGGGAAAATCAAATAATGAAATAGAACTTAAACGATGATTTCTTTAAACTGTATTTATAATGTGTTCCCAAGCCATACTGTGTATGTGTGTGTGTGCACACACGTGTATACTTACATAGACATAAATGTGTGAGTGAATGAGCTATCAAGAAGAGTGTAGTATTCAAAACTTAAAAATCCCACATAGCAGGGGGATGTATTAAGTCAGCCTGGAACTGCAGAATTGGCTCCGGAGAGAGAGAAGTCTGTATTCATTTCACCAATTCAGTGCTTGTCATTTATTCTGCATTTATTCACCCCTTATTGGAAACATCATGTTCTAGTAATTGGGCTAAGTAACAGGTACTTAAACCTTTTTGAACCCCAATTACTTTAATAATAACCCCAGTTAAAAGAATAAGAATACTAATGAGTCCTTTTACCTCTTGTATAGAGGCCTTTTCCTGGACTTTTTCCTGGACTCTACTGTACCTTTCTCGGAGCGTGTTTTCCTCCAGGGGAAAGGGTCTAGGAGGTTCAAGGTTACTGTTCACCTGGATGAACATTCCTCATTTTGTGCCACACTTTGGGTATCTGGAACCCTAGAAGTCCCTACCCAAACATCACTGAGCCCCCTTCCAGAAGCTTTCTGGGCCTCTTCCTTGTCTTGGCTCCTGAGGGCAAAGTGCACTGAAGGAGGATGTCCCTTTTGCCTGACAGTTTGCTAAGGCTGTTTGCAGGAAGTACAGATGGTACCTGGATGTGCAAGGTTTTGTGGCCCTGTGAATCCACATGAAGCCTCTGGCAATGCTGTGGGAGGGGAGAGAAGAGGTCTGCACTAGGAGCTGGGCGTGAGTTCCGTCAGTCCTGCCTTGGCTGGGAAAGACTGAGGAGCCTAAGAAATCTGTTTGAATGAGAAAGGTATGCTCTTCAAGTACAAAACCAAATGTATTTTATGTGACAGTGAGTAAACTTGATTTTGAAATTTAAATATTAGAAACATGATATGTAGGTCTCTATTTGTTTTCCCTCCCTGGACAGTAGAAATTTTAAAGTTGGGTTTGAAGAATGCCTACCTTAAGAGCGTGTTTTGTGGAACAAATACAATGTGGATGTTAAAATTTTATCTAACTTGCAAAAAGTCTACATAAATATAGGATATGTTATGATATTATAATATAAAAATAAATGCTATCAGAAGGAGCCTAGTGGTAATGAGTACTTGATATTTTACATATAGCCTCGGTACATAATGCTCAGGATATCACTGGCATGGCTGCTGCGGACGCACATGACCCGACAGCCATTTCATAACTGAAGCACATGCTTTCTGAAAAATCATCTCTTTTCCTTTCTTCCTTGACACTATCTCTCATCTATCAATCAATCATCTATCTGCCTATGTCTGTCTGTTCTACTGAATACAGATGAGGACGTTGTAAAACAGAGAAGGTAAGTGACTCACTCAAAATGAAAGTAACAAAAATAGAAATTGAGTCAAGTTCTCCTGAAACTTAAGATAGTCCCTTCACCCTTCTTGCCCTACGGCCACACAGGTAACTGACCATCTTGTGTTTCTGCAGGCGGTGCTTTGCACACTGAGTTCTAGGGGTCTGTCACCCACATGATGACCTGTGAACGGCATCCTGGCAGCCTAGAGGTGGGAAAACTGTGGTGGCTCAGTAAAGAAGCCATTCTCAACAGATACTCGGCGTAGTCTGAGAGAGATGGGGTGTGTGTGTGTGTGTGTGTATTTTTCTATTTAAAATCCTTCACATATGTATTGGAAATCTTGAGAGAGAATTACTTGCTATAAAGAGGAGCCACCGCATTTGGGAGCTCCTCGACACTTTTGCATCGGAATAAGCAAACTGACATCTGTTCTAGCTTTCTTTCCTTCTGTTACAATGAAGATGTTATTTCTTCTAGCGGAGACCAATCTCCTGTGTTCTAAATCTCATCTCCTCCTACCTTCGTAGGGACGATACATCTCCGTCAACCACTCTGTCCGGGATTCTTGCTGTTTTCAATTCAGCATGCTTGCATCTTGATAAAATGTCCAATAACCTTCCCCCAACCCCCAATCCTTTTTCAGGATTGAGAGAGTGCCTACCCCTCTTCTCTTTGATGTTTAACCTCTTTATTTACTGTTAACTTTTCTTTAGCTCTCTCACTTCATCTCCTTCTAATGTGGCATTGACACTCAACGACTCAGCACCAAGCGTCTTCTCACACTGTCATCACTAATGACTTCTCACTGACTAATATAGTGGGCACTTCCCAACCCTCATTTACGTGACCTCTTGGTACTCCTCAACACTGCTGGCCCATCCTTTTAGGAATATTCTGTACTCCCGTCTTTCTGGTTCTTCCTCAGTCTCCTAGATCAGTTTAGCCTCTTCTGCTCCAACTTTAGACATTCTCAAGCCTCAATTCTGAGTCCTAGACACTCACAGTGTCATGGCTTTACTTCTCAAAAATTAACTTTTGCCACATTTATATCCTCTGTCGAGACCTCTCTTCTGAGTTCTTAACCTGTGTATCCACTTTTACTTGATGCTTCCAATTAAATATCTCCTAATCCGAATTTGTAAATTTATTCCCAAATCTGTTCCTCTTCTAAATGTTTTCCTTTTCAAATAATGCCGTCACTCTTCGTCTTGTTTAAATCACAAAGCTTGGAATCATACTTGGCATATTAAGGGACGTCTGACTATAATGGTTTATCGGACTCAAAAATTGGCGGGAATGACCCCTAGTCATTTTCAGATTCCTCCCCCGCTTTGGTTGTCTATCAGACTGGAATACCAACAGTCAGTGGTCAGGGACCTGTCAGGCACCAGGCGTTCAGCATCACCACCTGAGCTCTGGTCCTGCCTCCCAGTTCAAAGGCGACAAACAAAAGCAGGGACACAGATTAGCATGTGGGCTTCCTAATATTTCACAGAGGCACACCAAGCTCGGTGGTCAGTGCAGCTCAGAAAGACAAGGTTCTTTATTAGCTCAGAGAAATGTAAACTCTGGGTTTTGTCTTTTATGCCATACTGAGGATTTTATTTTGTGGGAGGACAGCCCAGTTAAGGATTGACTCTATTACATTATAAGAAAACTCTGGCTGTGCCATGGTTACATACTTCCACTTTCTATTTTCACTGCCTTCCCACACATTTCCCTTTCTGCCCACATGCAATTAATAACTAAGTCGAGACAATTCCACATCCTCAACTACTTTCTGACTTCACAGACACTCCTTAATCCAAGCACTTCACTGTCATCTCTTGATGGGTCTTCTGCTGTGTCACTTTCTAACTTGTCTCCCTGATCTGTTCTCCCTGTAGCAGTTTTTACTGAGTTTTTAGATCAGCAGTCACCAAACTTATGGCATCAGGGACTGATTTCAAGGAAGACAATTGCTCCATGGATGGGGGTGCGGTGAGGAGGGACAGAGGCGAGCCCTCAGGTGGTGATGCCGCGTGCCTGGTTCCTGACAGGTCACTGACCAGGGGATTGGGGACCCCAGGGTTAGATGACATCATTCTTATACTCAAACCTTTTCAGTGACTTTTCATTACTCCTTGCAAAAGTCGAAAGTTTAAAATACAGGTATTTTTCTTGCAGGGTTATTTTTATAACTCAAATTTAATAATTACATAGTTTAGAATTAGACAATGTATTATTTGAGGAAAATGATTAATGTACAATATATGCATAACTAGGAATTATAACTGTTACATAAGTATAATTTATTTAGGATCAAGTTTTTTGGTTGATTACTTGCCTTAGGTTAGTAATAGCAAAGGATGAAAAAGATGCTCCTGTTTGAGTAAACCACCTGTTTTGTTCTAGTGACGTACTTTGCTATAGGCAGTGGGGAAGAAGACCACACTAATAATTGGTAAGAAAAGAAAGACTGTTGTTCTTGGACAAAAGGTAGATAAATCAAGGGCTAGATTTGTGCAGTGGTGTTTAGGTTTCAGGGCTGTCTATTTGAGGTTCCACACTGTCAGCAAAGTGGGAACAGGGGCGGTCAGCCTGGGTTGTAGATGGACCACAGTGTCAGTGTTTGGTTGACGGACAAGGGCAACAAAAAGCGTTATCCTAGCCTGTCCTTCCTGTGTGCCCCACATGTCTTTTGCTTTTCGCATCCAGAATTTCCCCAAAGGCCCTTGTTTTATATTGCTTGTTCCACTGTGGACTATAACATTCTGAATGGTCTGGACTCATCCTGGGCCTCCTTCCACACCCTTATTCTCTAAACTCCAAGCCACATGTTCAGTTGGTTCAACTTATCAAAGTCCTTTCTGCCCTGAACCTTTTTTCTTACTTCTGCCCTTGTGTGTAATATTACTATTTTCCAATCTTCATGTTTTTTCTACCTCCCCAGTCCCTCTAGCTAATTCCTTCTCCTCCTTTAAGACTTATCTCTAAGGTTGTATCATGAGGGAAGCCATTCTTGACTCCCTAAAGGTTAGGTAAGGTCCATTCTCCATAGCAGCCAGGACTTCTTCAAAGCATTTTCTCCTATTGGTAATTAATTAATTGTAGAATTGTTTATTTAATTTCTTTCTTTCCCACCAGAGGGTCAACAACATTAGGGTTCTAACGCTAATTATCTTGTTCATGGTCATGTTCCTTGGCACAGGACCAAGGCCAGGGTATTTGTGTAAGAAATAAAGTCTGGCAGGCAGCAGATTTAGTATAGTATTTTTGTCTCGTACCATCTTTTGATATGTATTTTTCAGAATATAAGTGACCTTTGGTTACCTATACCTTGCTGTTCTCTGTATTCACATTATGGGTCACTGAGATAATTCTTGCGATTAGGTACATTTGGGGAAATATGTCCCCCAAGCTGTTCAAACATCTAAGGTCGTGCAGTACAATAATGGTCATCACTAGCTACATACAGCTTTTGAACATTTGAAAGTAGCCATTCCAAATTGAGGTGTATTTTAGTGGTAAAAAAAGCATACTGTATTTTGAAGACATAGCATAAAGGAAATTAATATAGAATATCTCAATGATTTTTACATTGACTGCACATTCGGGATATGTTATATTAAATAAAATATGCTTTTAAAATAATTTTACCTGTATGTTTTTATTTTTAAAATGTGACTACAGAAAATTTAGAAATAGCTATGTGGTTTGCATCATTTTCCTATTAAATGTAACTGTAAGAATAGAATGTGGCATCTTCTGCATCACTGCTAGACCCCAATGAAGGGAAAAGCCATTCTGGTGAAATGAGGTAATTGCCGTTAACACTGTTATGCTGAGCAATCTAAGAGGTTCTATTGTACTCCTTGTTGGAAAATTAGGGGCTAATTTCTCTAAGTTGTTTTTGTTATTTCAGGATAAGTAGAATTTCTGTACTTGAGTACCACTTCTGAAATAACAATTGTTACCTTTTCATAATGTTTTACAGTTTGGATTATTTATTTTTCCTATAAATTTCTAATGTGATAGCCACCATCTGTATTTTCTTCGCTAGATTCCAGAGTGTGTTTGGTTATACTTTCACTTAGGCAAATGACAGTTGATAAAAGTTCAAGCTTTCAAATAGGCTGAGAGTTTTCCCGATGTGGAAGACGATGCTGAAGTCAATAAATTGTCCTGCAGCCAATATTAAGTCCTAGAACTCTGAATTCCAGTAAGACGCCAGTCCATTAAGCAAACAGATGAAATAAGCTTTGCCTAAACTATCTGCAGCACAGTCAATTGTAATTCTTCATAATGAGACAAAGAAAGGAAGCTTGGACACCTGGAGCTGAAACTACATATCACCCACTTAATTATTAGTGGATATTAATTATTATTGTGTAAAATTGGAACTGATTTAGTGTCTTTAGAGATTTCTGGCACAGCCTTCAATTTAAATCTTGTTCTTAATTTCTGCTTATTTTTTACCCCAGGCACTGAGCTGTAAAATATCTGTTATATAACACCGAATCTGTTCAAATCTGGATATTTTTTGGTACCCAATAACTGAATCCTCATAAAAAGATAAATCAAGGACCTAACCTTATCACCATTGTTGTTTTAAAACCATAGGATTCAAGATCTAAAAAAAAACCTTGACAGTCCAACTACTTTAGTCTTAGAGGAGAAAATTGAGTAATAAAGTGAATTGCTGAGCTCGCAGCGCAGAGATGAGGGCGTTAGATTTCTGCCTCCCACTGTGGTGTTCTTACTAACTTCTCCTGAGAGCATATTGGTGCTGAAGTGTAGTGAGTAGGTATTAATATTGTTGAATGCGGTAAATAAGGAAGCATCCAGTTATTTTTTGGGGGGGGAGGGTGTGTGTGCACGCGTGCACATGTGTGTGAAAATTCCACAGTCTTGTGGGAAGAAAGCGCTTTATAAATAGCGTTGTCGTATTGTAGATTTCCGAAAGGACCGAGAGCTTTTTTCGTGCCCCTCACGTCCTTCTGTGTCCTCCTTTGGTTGTTGCAGATATCAAAGTACAAAAGGACATTTTTAAAAAACTGAGTTACTTTTTTTTCGAGCTGTTTTAGGTTAATGTTGTGTGGATGGTATACAGATATCCTGCATGTCCTCTGCCCCCTCACAAAGGGACGTTTTTGGCATTTTGCTAGGTGTAAAATGTCAGGTGTTAAATGTAAAACATATAATCTCCAGATTATATGTTTTCATTTGTATTTATTAAAGTATTTATTAAAAAGTCATATATATATATAGTAATTATATTTAATACATAGTTATTTGGGAAAGTCAGGTATGAAAAACGGAAGCTTGGGGCCTTGGTGTGTGCCACACCTTTTGGGGGCAAAACTCGATTGTAAGAGGGACTTTACCCAACAAATGCAACTAGTGTAACGTGGTTTCTTGTACCCTCAATGAATCCCCAACAATAAAAAAAAATAATAATAATAATAAAAAAAAGTGCTTCTGATTCTGTGGAGCTGAGGGGAAAGCACATTAAAACTAAAACAAGAAAGAACAAATAAATGTGGTTTCCTTAAATCAGAATGTAAACTTGTGCCAAAGAACTGTTTGGTAAAATTAAGAAAATGAATCTCTGCTCTGTTGCTTTTGGAAAACTTTAATTTAAGTTTGCTAAAATTATGTTTATGAATAATCTAGGGTTTACCTATGTAAATTTGCAACTTCAAAAGTAGTTATGTCTCTATCTTTGCATTTTCAGAAAGATTATTTTAATAGAAGAAAGAAGTCTTATTGAATTATGATGAACATGAACATCAGAAAAGTAATTTTTTCTGCACAGGCTCCATTTCCTCATTTGTAGAATCAGAAAGGGGAATCAGGATAGCTTTCCCAAGTGCTGGTTTATTGATTTCTAGGGAAAATATCTGTTTCAGTGTATTATTATTCTCAAAGCAATAGTATAGATTATTTTAAAATATACTTTTCCTTGAGATTTAAACTGGAAACATACAACTGTTGGGATTCATACTATATCCCAAGCTTCTTCAATAGTACCTGGCCCTAACTGCCTCTCAATTACTGAAGGCTTAGCACTTGGAGGGACCAGACAGTTGTGTTCATGTTGGTATCCTATTTGCAAAATTCCAACTATGATGGTAATTTTGAATGTTACACAATTTTAATGAAATTCCCATAATGTATCATTTGTTAAATACAGAAGGCATAATAAACATTGATGCTGCAATAAGATTTTGACCATTATAATCTGAGCTACAAAGGGCTCTGCCTTCTATGTAAAAGAAGTGGGTCTGCTGGAGATAATGTAAAAGCACCAAAAATTAAAATGTGTAGTTGAACCCAAACCAAAGAGGAGAAATTTCTCTACATGCCAGAAATAAAAAGAGAATTTATTTTCATACATATGAGCAGGAACTGATGACATGTGCTTCAAGGGGGGTTATTGGCTCCAGACATAGGCATTCACGGTTGAGCACTAAGCTTCACCCCTTACATAGGCACAGGAGATGAGGCTTCAGGCCTATGTTAGGCAGGCAGGAACCTATAATAAAGACACTATCTCGTCTTTGAAATGGTGATTTAGAAGAAGTTTTCACTTGCCAAGAAAACTGAAAGGAGCTTGAAGTCCACCTAGGGCAGTGGGTAGAAACTGTTGTCTGTGAAACCTTAAAAACCCAAACCTGGACCACTTTCTGGGTGACATTCAATATCAAATTCTCCTTGTTAAGCTGTAATTCTATTCTGAGAAGTTGAAATAAAAATCCTTCTCTGGTAGCTGGGAAATCCACAAAGTATAAAAGGACAATGCAAAACATTCCTGTGGATTTGTACAAGCCAGAGCAGTACAAAACAACTTTCTCTGAAAAAAATACCATAGTCTGATAATTGAAACCATATAAGGATATAAACCATCAAAAAGGTGAGTAGACCATAGCAAATTGAAGAATTCTTCCCCTAAGTTCTAGATATTAGATAAATATGAAATAAGAATATTTCAATGTTTATTAATTAAAAGAAGCAGAAACCACAAGATAAGAACAGGGAACTATGGGAGAAAAGGTGGACTTAAAAAAATTTTAAGAATAATTATTTAGATTACAACATTAAGAAAATCTATTTATTCAAAATAGATTTTGCATATATTCAAAAGTGCACTATACACAATAGAAGAGAAAATAATCAAATTGGAAATGAAATCCCAAACATCATTCAGAATGCTTCTCTGAGATATTAACAGATGGAAAACATTGAATAAGATTTTAAGAGAATATGGACTATACAAAGTAAAGCTCAAACATGCATTTGATAGGAGTTCTAGGAAAGGAGAAGAGATATGATGCCACATCACCTATAGTCAAAGAGATTAAGACAGAGAATTTGCAGATTTCAAAAATTTTTATGAGATATTTCTTATCCTGTGGATTCCTAAAACATTCCACACCTGGAAATATTGTAGTAAAACTACATTACAATGAAGACAAAATATCTTAAAAGCAACCAGAGAGAGAAAACAGATGAACTGCAAATGAAAGATATGTAGATTCATTATAGACTAGAAGGTAATGAGATAAGATTTTTAGAATGTTGAGGGAAAGTAAGCATCATTATGATGTTGTACACCCAGTTAACTACAATGGTTCACAGATAAGAGGGTGAATCTGGGAGGAAAGAGAGATTGAAAGATACAATGTTGAGTTGAAAAGATGGCAAACATATGGGTAAACATATTGTGATGATTAAAAAGGATCTTAGGACAAATCTTTTTATGGATTTTAAAAAATGGAACTAAAATAATAGGCAGTAATAAGAATGGGTAGATTTAAGTGTTTTTAGGTGTTTGCATTTTTTTAATTATTTTTTATTTTTTTTAGGTGTTCGCATTGTTTAGTAAGAAATTGGTGATATAAGTTATACTTGGACTTTGTTAAACTAAAAATTTATGTCAAATTGTATGAGTGACCACTAAAATAATAGAAATATAACTAAATTAAAATAAGGGGTAAAAGTTGAAGGGAGTATAAGGAATAATAAACTTAATTTAATTGAGGGAATGTAATGGTAAAGTAAAAAGGCAAAGAAATGCATAATAACCAGAAAATCCAAACTAAGGTGATAGAAATGAAAACAACTTCAACAAATCAGTAAATTACAAAGAAAGCAAAATTATTATAGTCTCTGATTAAGGGACTTCCAGATTAGATGAAAATTCAAAATGTACGTGATGTTAAAAAATACATATATACATACATATAATATTAACGTAATGTTGAATGAAATACTCAAGTTGCTGAATGATATGTATGGCCTGGTTGTTTATACGTAAAACTCTATAATATACAAAATTACACTAAATATTTTGTGGGTAAATACAGAAGACATATAGGAACAAAAATATGAACAGGGGATTTAGTGGTTGCAGGGACATGGACTTTTCCTATGACTGCAGCTCAGAGGCCCTTTTCTGCCTCAGTGGACATTCATGGACTTCTTCATGTTTACAACCTATAATTTCCATGATGTACTCAATTAATGCTATCTTGATGACTTGGGTCATTTCAATCTCAAAGCATAGAGGTAAAGAATATCAAAAGGAAGAAAGTGATATAAGTAAGTAGGGGAAGGAAATAAAGAAGAAGAAACCACACATGAGAAGGAACCAACAGAAACAAAACAAAACAAAACACTGGCAACATGAAGAGTCAGAATAGATAACTATCCCAGGGGGTCAAAATGAAGCTACCACAGAAGATCCTGACTATAAAAAAATTGTCAGGATCTTTCAAAAGAGAAATCCAAAAATTGAACCAAGAAGTGAGTGAAAGAGAAGACAAAATGTCCCAGGACCTGGACAAAATTAGAAAGGATACAACATGGCTTAAAGAATTCAAGGCGTCTTTCAGGGAGTTTAAAGATGTAGTGGAAAGTTTCAACAAGAGATTAAATCATGGAGAAGAAAGAATCTCAAAAGCTTAAATACAAAGCTCTTAAGCTAACCCAGTCACTTAAAGAGGCAGAAAGGAAGGGAAGAAAAGCAGAGCAATCTCTTGGAGAATTGTGGGACCATACAAAGTATACAGACATCTGATTTCTTGGTATCCCTGAAGGAGAAGAGAGTCCCAATGACATGGAATCCCTAGTTGATGATATTATAATTGAAAAATTTCCAAGCATCACCAAACATTCAGACATATTCCTACTAGTTGGACATCAATCTCTAGGTCAATAAAATTCAAACAGAGCATCTCCTAGACGCATTGTCATTAACCTGGCCAAAGTCAATATGAGAGAGAAAATTCTGCAAGTTGCCAGGTGTAAGCAGCTGTAGACCTATAAAGGCAAGTCCATCAGGGGGACTTGTATCAGACTTCTCAGCTGATACACTACAGGCCAGAAGAGAGTGGGCTTCCACTTTTAGTATTCTCAAACCAAACAACTTCCAGCCTAGAATTCTAGTATCCTGCAAAACTAAACTTCATATTCAATGGAGAAATCAAATCTTTTACTGTCAAGCAAAGACTGAAGAAATTTGCCACTAAAAGATCTGCTCTGCAGGAAGTACTTAGACCAGTACTATACATAGACCAACACAATGGATTCCCAGTCAAGTAAAGGCATCTGGTAACTAACAGACAAAGCTTAGCTACCACAATGGTGAGAGTGATAAAATAAGGCAATAGGGCACAACACAAGATGAACAGAAACTCACCCTACTTATCAGTTCTTTTAATAAATGTGAATGCCTTGAAAGTTCTACTAAAGTGACACAGACTGGAGGACTGGATAAAAAACGTACAAGCCAAGTATATGTTGTCTTCAGGAAACTCATCTAACTCTCAAGGACAAATCAAGACTCAGGGCAAAGAGTTGGAAAACATTATTTCATGCAGATGGAAACCAAAAGAAAGTGGGGGTTGAAATTCTTATCAGACAATTGACAAAGAGACAATTGACTTTAGAGCAACAAAAGTAAATAAATACAAAGATGGACACTATTTATTGGTAAAGGAAACAATGTGTCATGAAGACATTTCGATTAGAAATATTTATGTACCGAACATTACCCCCAAATTTATAAAACAAACTCCATTCAATTTGAACAATATGACAACCTAAATACCATAATACTGGGGACTTCAACACCCCACTGACAAAATTGGACAGATCCTCCAAGTAGAAACTAAACAAAGAAATGATGGGCTTAAAATAACTCTAGAAAAAATGAACTTAACAGATATACAGAACATTTCACCCCAATGCTATTGAATATACATTCCTCTAATTAGCTCATGAATTATTCCCTAAAATAGATTATATCTTAGGGTACAAATCAAACTTCAACAAATTTAAAATATTACAAATAACACCTTGAATCTTTACAGATTGCAACAGAATAAAACTCAATTCCAACAGAAACACATTTCCCCACACAAATTCATGGAAATTAAACAACAATCTGCTGGATGATAGTCGGGTCCAGGAGGAAGTAAAGAAGAAAATAATTAGATTTCTGGAACAAATGACAATGAAGCCACAAGGTATCAAAACCTATGGGATACTGCAAAAGCAGTCCTAATAGGGAACTCTATTGTATTAGATGCTCACATCCAGAAATCTGAAAGAGTGCAAATCAACAATCTAATCAGCCTTCTAAAAGAACTGGAAAAGGAAGAATAATCTAATCCCAAATCCAGTAGAAGAAAAGAAAAACCAAAATTGCATTAAAACTAAATGAAATTTAGAACAAAAGAACCATTCAGAAGATAAATGAAACAAAAAATTACTTCTTTGAAAAGATAAATAAAATTGATAAACACTGGCAAGATTAACTAGAAACAGAAATAAGATCTTTAATCTTAATTTGAAATGAAAAGGGGGAAATAAGAGCAGATGTCACTGAGATACAAAAGATCATTACTGAATACTACAAAATCTCTATGCCAAGAAATTTGAAAACATGGAGGAAGTAGACCAGTTCTTAGAATCACACTACCTCCCTAGGCTCAACCAGAAAGAATTAGAATTTTTAAGTAGACCCATATCAATCACTGAAATTGCAGTAATAAAAAACCTTCAAACAAGAAAAGTCCTGGACTAGACAGTTTCACACCAGAATTCGGCCAAACCTTCACAAAAGAGCTTTTACCTATATTGCAGAATCCATTCCAAAACATTGAGAAGGAAGGAACTCTCCTCAACTCTTTGTATGAATATCATCCTGATACCAAAATCAGGAAAGTATCCAAGGAAAAAGGAGAACTACTGACCAATAAAATTAATGAATATTGATGCAAAAATACTCAATAAAATCTTAGCAAACAGAATTCAGGTACAATCAAAGACTTAATTTATAATGACCAGGCGGACTTTATCCCAGGAATGCAAAGCTGGTTCACATATGCAAATCCATAAACATAATTTGCCACATAGACAGAAGTAAAAACAAAGGCTATATGATTCTCTCAATAGATACAGGAAAAAAAAAAATAACATTTAACAAAATCCTTTTCTGAGAAGAACACTTAAGAAAATAGGTATACATAGGACATTTCTTAAGCTTGATAGAAGTTATTTATGACAAACCTACAAAAAAATACGATATTGAATGGAGAAAAATCAAAAGCATTTCTGCTTAGAACTGGAATCAGACAGGATGTCCACCATTGCCACTCCTAGGCAACATAGTGCTGGAAGTCCTAGCCAGTCCAATCAGGCAAGAGAAAGATATCAGGGGTATCCCAATGGGGACAGAGGGTGTCAAACTATTGCTCTTTGCTGATAATATGATCTTATACTTAGAAAATCCCAAGTACTCAAATATGAGATTCCTGAAAGGGATCAAGAAATACAGTAATGTCTCAGGATGTAAAATTAACATTCTCAAATTAGTAGCCTTCATATGCTTCAGTTATAGGCAAGCTGAGAATCAAATGAAAGAAACAATACCCTTGACAGTAGCATCAAGGAAAACGAAATATCTTGGAATATACTTAATGAGGGATGTGAAGGATCTCTATAGAGAGAACTATGAACCACAAGGAAAGAAATAGCAGAAGATGTTAACAAATGGAAGAACATATTATGCTTATGGTGGCGAAGAATCAACATTGTTAAAATGTCTATAGTACCCAAAGCAATCTATAGTTTTAATGCAATCCCCACTAAAACACCAATGTCATATTTTGAAGAACTTGAAAAATAGTTCTTCATTTCATGTATGATCAGAAAAAACCTCTAAATAGCCAAAGCAATTATACAAAATTAGAACATATCTGGATCCATCACATTACCAGACTTTAGATTTTACTGCAAGTCTAGATGGATCAAAAAGACATGGTATTGACATAAAAATAGAGATGGGGATTTATGGAACAAAACTGAGAACCTCAGCTGAAACCATCCTCATGTCACCATCTGATCTTTGATAAAAGCAAACAGAAGCATTCACAGAGGAAAAGAATCCTTATTTAATAAATGGTGCTGGGAGAACTGGTTAGCCACATGTAAAAGACCAAAACTGGACCCACACCTCTCACCACTTTCAAAAAGTAACTCAGAATGGATAAAACATTTAAATCTAAGGTGTGAAACTACAAAAACTATAGAATAAAATGTGGGGAAAACTGAATTTAATCAGCATAGGAAAAGAATTTATGAAGAAGATCCCATTGGCAATTGCCACAACAACAAAAACAAATGGGGCCTGATCAAATTAAAGTTTCTGCACAGCTAGGCTCAGTGCCTGTAGCTCAATGGCTAGGGCGTCAGCCTCATACACCAGAGGTGGCAGGTTCGAACCCAGCCCATGCCTGCCAAACAACAATGACAACTACAACAACAATAACAACAACAACAAAAAATAGCCGGATGTTGGTGGCAGGCTCCTGTAATCCCAACTACCTGAAAGGATATCTTAAGCCCAAGAGTTTGAGGTTGCTGTGAGCTGTGATGCCACAGCACTCTACTGAGGGTGACATAGTGAGAGTCTGTCTCAAAAAAACAAAAACAAAAACAAAAAGTTTCTGCACAGCTAAGGACATAATAAAAAAAAAAAACCCAAAGAGGCAATCTTCAGAATTGGAGTAAATATTTGCATGCTATGAATCTGACAAAGGGCTAATAACCAGAATCTGTAAAGACTCAAGCAAATAAACAAGAAAAGAGCAAATAACCCCATAAAAACTGGGCAAGAAATGTAAACAGAATCTTTTCTCATGACAATGGATGAATGGCTAACAAACACATAAAATATTCATCATTCCTAATCCTGAGAGAAATGCTAATCAAAATCACTTTGAGATTTCACCTAATCCCAGTGAGAAGGGCCCACATCACAAGGTCCCAAAGCAGCAGATGCTAGTGTGGGTGTAAAGAGAAGGGAACACTCCTGCGCTGTTGGTGGGACTGCAAACTAGTACAGCCTTTATGGAAGAAGTATGGAGAGTTCCCAAAGAGCTAAAAATAGACCTTCTCTTTGATTCTGCAATCCCATTAGTAGGTATTTACCCAAAAGAAAAAAGTCACTTTACCATAGGACATTTGCACTTAAATGTTTATAGCAGCTCAATTCACAATTGCAAAGATGTGGAAACAACCTAAGTGCCCATCAACCCATGAATGGTATAAACTGTGGTATATATTATATCATGGAATACCATTCAGCTATTAGAAAATATGGAGATTTTGTATCTTTTGTAACAACCTGGGTGGATTTGGGGAGCATTCACCTAAGTGAAGTATCACAAGAATAGAAAAACAGCACCACATGTATTCAATACTAAGTTGAAACTGATAGATTAGTAACTACAGGTTCACGTGAGAGAAAAGCTTAGATTCACGAAGGAGGAAGGGAGGCTTCCATAAGTTTCCACCCAAGGGGTGCACTGCATGGGTATATGGAATACTTTCTGGGTGAAGGACACAACAGCAACTTGGACTTTTCCCCTTATGTAAACAACATAACCTAATCATATGTACCTTCATATTAATCTGAAATAATTTTGAAAAACATATTATCGGTACCTATCAAAATAAATATGAAAATGGAAGCTACATCCTAAATTCAGAAATACAGTTGGATCTAGTCAAGAAAGAATGGAAATAAGGACATGATTACACTGCTGTAATTTGTAAAAGGGTTGAAGCAATTAAGGAAAATGCCAGTATTTGTTAAAATTGGGTGGTGAGTACAAGGATAATTGAGGGGCAGTGAGAATAGTAGGCTGCTTGGTGCGTTCTGGAGCCACACTGCCTGGGCTCCAATTCTCACTGCTGGTATACTTATGAAATGTAGAACTGAATCTTGGCCAGTCACATTACTTCTTTGTTACTTAGCATTGTCATCTATAAAATGGGAAAAAAAACAAAAACAAAAAACAAGCACACTGAATAGTTCTGTTGCAAAGATAGAGTGATTAAATACTATTTATTGAAATCACTTGGTAGTCCCTGGCTCACTGAATAGTCCCTATTGAATGTTATTGGTATGTCTTTGTTTTTTGCATGTTTGAAGTATTTCATGCTGGAAAGCGAATTCAAAGATATGAATAGTTAATGGATAGGTGAAAATATAACAAATTTGCAAATTGTAATCAAGATAATCTTTACCAAAACATACATTAAAAATTATTATTATTTTTGAAACAGAGTCTCACTTTGTCACCCTTGGTAGAGTGCTGTAGCGTCATAGCTCAAGCAACTTCAAACTCCTGCACTTAAGCAATTCTCTTGCCTTAGCCTCACATGTAGCTGGGACTACAGGTGCCTGCCATAGTGCCCAGCTATTTTTAGAGATGAAGTCTTCCCCTGGCTCAGGCTGTGAGCTCTATCTCGAACCTGTGAGCTCAGGCAATCCACCCGCCTCAGCCTCCCAAGTATTGGGATTACAGATATGAGCCACTGTGCCCAGCCCTAAATTAGAAAATTATTGAACAAAATTCTTACGTGTACATTAACCAGTTTTTAGAATTTCAATATCAGAGTTAAAGGAAAAATTTTCATGAGCATTTTGCCTAACTTGGTTTCCCACTTATGACAACAAAGATAGCGCACATGTAGAATGGCTTATGTGTGAATACATCCTTGCAATGAGCTTCGAATTTATTCTATTCCCTTGTAATTGGGAAAAACACATAAATTCTGAAATTAAACTCGTTTCTTTATTGGAACAAAGTACAAGATTTGAAACATCAAATAAAAACCAGTGTTTTTGTGTATTTTTTGATTCTATAACACATAGAGAAAATTCAATAGACATTTTTAATGTTTTGTTGTTCTCCCAAGCAAATATATGCTCTTAAATATATGATTTGTTGACATCTGATGCCTTTTCTTCATGAGATATGTCATAAAAAGTGGGAAACTTGGCAATTTTTAAAGTCCAGCTGGCATCTTCTGTAAGGTTTAGGAGAATCATTCTTCTTCTTCTTTTTTTTTTTTTTTTTGCAGTTTTTGGCCAGGGCCAGGTTTGAACCCACCACCTCTGGTATATGGGGCTGGCGCCCTACTCCTTGAGCCACAGACACTGACCATTATTATTTTTTTTGAGACAGAATCTCACTCTGTTGTCCCAGGTTAGAGTGCCTTGGTACATAGCCCACAGCAACCTCAAACTCCTGGGATTGAGTGATCTTCTTGCCTCAGTCTCCAGAGTGACTGGGACTACAGGCAGCTGCCACAACACCTTTTTAGTTTTTAGTAGAGACTGAGTCTCGCTTTTTCTCAGGCTGGTCTGAGCTCGGGCAGTGCACCTGTCTCAGCCTCCCACCACGCTTGGCGATTAGAATCATTATTGATCTGTCTGTACAGATAGGTCAATCCCTGCTGTATTGAATCCTGAAGTTTGCTTCTCGGTGTTGGCCATGAGAAAAGAAGGCTTTTGGTAGATGTATGTCTATTATCACAGTGACCACCCTTTAAATTATTGGCTCGACATATTTGTCTGAAACCTTTGCTTCATATCTTTGTTCATGGGATCTTAGCATCTACTTAATGGTCCCTTACTATCAGTCACAGTAGTAGTACCTTGGACCTGAGTTTCACTTTCCCGGAGAGCCTCTTAGAATGAATTTGGGGTTTATAGCATACAATCCAAATTTACATCCTAAGTGTAAATACTATCCACAGTTGATAACTTTTCTGTTCTCTTTTGTGTGGTATCACGTAATAAATTAATTGTATTAATATAGTTTGTACATTTTATAATTTAACTGAAATTTTAACATTCTTCATTGCAAAAAACAATATTTGCTTTTTATTTGCCTTTGATTTAAATCAAAGCAAGAAAAAGGATTTTATCAAAGTCAATCAGATAAATGTAATCCAATTATGAAAATAATTGGAGGAACAATTCAGTGAGGAACAAAGTAATCTATTAGAAAACACTGAATTCATTTTGCAATTTTAGCTTAACTGAAAATAGCTTATAAATATCTACCTTTCTGTCCCTTAAGGTTTTGAAGATCTTGGAGTTGAGGCCACTGAACTGTTCTGATACAGGTATTTTACAGATGAAACGTGAAGCCCAGAGAGAACAAACCTGTTCATTGAACAAATATGTTTCCTTTTATATTATGTTGCTAGACACTGTGCTAAGTATTGAGTATATGGTGATCAAGCTAAGATGGCCTGACCCTCATGGATGCTATAGTCCAGAGGGGGAAACAGACATCAAACAATAAATAGAAATAGATATCTCCTTACAAATTGGGGTAAGTGCAACGAAAGGGAAAGGTGTCATGTGTGCTAGAATATATGAGTATGAATGTGGAGGAAGAGTTAGAAGGGAGGCCCAGGAAAGACCTCTTTGAAGTGATATTTAAGCTGTGACTTGAATTTTTTTACAGGAAGAGATCAATCCAGGCAGAGGGGAATGCATGTGAAAAATTCCTTAGGTCTGAACAGAAAGAGGGAGGTTGTGCCTAGAGCTTAGTGAGCCAGGCAGAGAGTAAATTAAGATGATGATGAAATGGTAGGCAGGAGCCAGATGGCACAAAGCTCTCCAGGCCATGCTAAGGGTTTGACGTTTTGTTGTAAATGAAATGGGAAGCTATTAAAGGGTTTAAGCTGAAGAGTGGCATGATCCAATTTGTATTGTAAAATATTACCTCGACTGTAGTGTGATTTGGAAGGGAAAAGGGTAAGAGTGTTAGTGTGGAGGCTGTTGGTGGAATCAAGCCAGGAGCTCTTGATGGCTTAGACAAAAGTGGTGGCAGTGGAAATGCAGAGAAACAAACCATTGGGATCAGACCCCATATGTCTGCATCCCTCTGGCCTGTATATCCCATTATACCACGCTGCCGGGCGTGAGCTTGCCAGGGTTGAGACTGACGGATGTGGTCTTGGAGTTCTAAATTGCTTGTTTGCACAAAATATTATCACTTGAACTCACTCTCTAGTTGACTGAGAATCGTGTGTGGGGGGGCATAAAAAAAAAGATGACAGACAAAAAAAAAATCACATTTTATAGCAACAGCATTTTTACCTGTTAGTACTTTAGAGTTAAGGTGTATGAGGGAATTCCTGAGGCTTGCCAACATGAATAAACAAATCTCCTCTGAAATCCAGGGCAATTTCTGGACAAGTCCAACATTTGTGCAGCTCCTCTCATGTCAGACAACTGTCATGCCTATGCTCTTCCAAATAATGTGTCCTGTTCATTTATTTCTGGTGCCAAAAGATGTGTCTGTGAAAAAAGAGACTAACTGAGAAGACTTTTCTATGCCAAGTGAGGATGCTTTTATTACAGAAGGCTTTCTGTGTGCAGAGAAGTGTCTACACTTCCCCCTCCTTTTTTTTTTTTTTTACCAGCAGGCCAAAAGCCATGCTTTCAACTCCAGTTCAGTGTTTTCTGTTTATTTCTGGCCCCTTGCTTTACAGATTTCTAGTTTTTGTGGGCTTATCATAGTCAAGGACAAAGGCAAATGTAACAGGACAGTAGACTTCAGCAAAAGACAATTGATGGTTAGCAATGATAATGGATAATAAAGAATAAAGGGAAGGGCTTCAATCCTGGCTCTGGCATTTATTAACTCAGTGATGTGATACCAGTGATGGAACCTCTATAAGCCTCAGCTGAAAGCTATATGATAGAACCTGTCTTAAATTATCTCTCTGAGAATTCAGAGAAAAAATCCACATAAAGTACATGGTATGTGTTAAGTACTTGGCATTTGTTATTGGTGAAAGAAACTAAGGAGAATTTGCCCATTTCTACTGCTACCAACCATAGGTCTTTCTTTTCACAGTAATGCTGTATAAAAGTGAGATCTGTCATATAAGCATGGCTCACTGCCATGTGCATTCTTTCTTCCTTAGAACAGCCTTCAGATGCAGGTCCTGGTCATCCCAACAATGAACACTAGAAGCAAAGTGTGCCTGTGCATGAAGAAATGAAATAGCTTTCTGGATACCAGGCAACTGGTTTGAGACAAGGCCATGATACCTCTGGCACGTGTGAAAAATGGTTTTCTTTTAAGGGACACAGAACAAAAAGATCATGCAATACGGAAGAGCTCTGACTCTAGGGATTGGGAGATGTCCCCTTTCCCTGTCATTTTGCTTCTTCATGAACCTTGTATTAGATCATTCTGAATGGCTTTTCTGGCTTAGAAAACTCAGGATTCTGGGATTATCTTCAAATTATCTTACAGTCTCCATTCTCCAGCGGTTGCTCTGGAGCTGCCTGGAAAGCCATGTTCCTTACAGGTTCACTTCTCTGGGTGGTCATCTGAGAAAGTCCAGGAGTTGTGACCCAGTGAGGCTGCCCAGAGAGCAGAGATCTTCAAAGGCAAGAAATTACTGGCTTCATAGGAAAGCCTACATTAAGCTTCCTTCGCCCATACCTTCCATGATGTTCTACATTTAAAATAGGGCTCTTGCAGGAAGCTAATAATGGATTTGGATTTACAGCCTAAGAAGTGGTGCATCTTTCTACAACTGAAAGGAGACAAGACATCTTTTATCCTTAAAGGCCCCAAACTAAGCACACCAAGCACAATCATTCTACCTTCAGGCTGACCACTTTTCTCCATCCCTACGGCCAGTGCCTACCTAATACCTAAGGGCATTATTATTATATGGATTACCTCCCTAAGTGGCTCCCATGACCACACCATCACCCCACCCTAATTACAGCTCTTCTATTGTCCCCGACTTGACTTGCGATAGTACTGCCCTCATAATTTTATCTCCTGACTTAAAATCCTTCGGACATTCCCCATGGCCTAATGCAGGGGTCTCTGAAGTATGTAGGGGTAAGACAGCCCCTTTGGCATGTGGGAAGAAACCATTACATCTGGTTTGTGTTTAGCACTGATCTCATTTAAAATTTTCTACTTCTATCTATGATATGTACATAATTTACAGAGTAGTATATGCAGGTGACTTATAAATAATAAATTTACATGGAAGCTGTAGATTTTATTTTACAGATAGTAATGTATAAACAAAAATGTTTGGAGATCCTCAGTTTAAGGACTAAAGTAAAATTTACCAGTAGCTTTGGGTAAAGGCTCTCAAGGGTTCTGGAGCCTCCTTCCTTTCTGCTGTCCCCTCTGGCGACTGACCGCCCACCCTGTCTCCCCATCTCGGACCACACCTTTCTGCTTGCTCAGCCCTGAACATGCTAGACACGTGTGTCCCTCTGCGCCTTTGCTTCTGCAAGCAAAATCCTGTCTATTCCAGGCTACGTCTAACATGGTGCTCCACCTTCAAAGCCTTTCTTCACTGCTTCTTGTCCCAGAACCCACTATCCCAGGTAAAATTAGCCTCTCCACTCTGATTCCACGGCGTGCTGTTTGTTCCTCTGTGACAGCACTTTGTACATTCCCTGCCATGATGATTAGTTGGGGATGTGTCTCCTTAAGGAGGCCGTGGGTGCCTTCAAGGCAGGAATTGCATCTTATTCATCTTTATACCAGTGCCTACTGCAGGTTTGAAGTCAATAAACGGTGTTTGAGTTATTTGGAATTTTTCTGAGCATATCACAGAGGAGGATCTGGGAGGAGGGAGAGGACTAATGTCATGAGGAATAAAATTGGCTAAGTACAAAAATCCCATCCCTACTGGCATTTCATGTCTTAGCTCTGGGCTTCTGCCCTGCTTCTCCTGCCTTCCCCACCTCAGACTGCTTTGGTGAAGAGGATCCTTCAGAAAAGCCTGTCTTTTTTTTTCCCTTTAGCTTTGAGGTAGCATGAAGGTTAAGGATTGCCTGTCTCAAGGTCATTCGATTCCCGTTGAAGTGTGAGGCAACTCAGGGCTTTGGAGACTGCAGTTTATGGAGGACGCTGCTGTGCTTGACACACTGTTCAGCGTGGAGGGGAAAATGGAAAGAAATGTGCTGAAGGCTGGAGGCATTCTATTCAAGGGCTGTAAACAGCTCTTTCTCCAAACAAGAAGCTCCTCTGAAAGTCACAGGTGACAGTGGAAAATGCCAAATGTAACTTATTTCTTTCGTCCTTTCAATATGCAAACACTCCTCATCCACCCCGTGCCTGGCACTGTGTTAGGTGCTGGGATAGAGTGATGAATAATTCAAGGTCCCTGCCCTGGAGGGGCTCAGAGTTCAGCAGCAGAGAGAGGTATGGTAGGAAGCAGCTGTAACAGAGTGCGAGCTCACCTAACCAGTGCATGAAGCCGCTCAGAAGAGAGAGTGATTAATTTTGCCTCAGGGTGTCAGGGAAGGCCCTGTGGGGGGAAGCTGAACTCAGAAGACTAAGGGGAAGCCCCGGGCAGAGTTAGAAAGCAGAAGTTGTGCATTTCAGGCAGAGGGAACTGCAGAAGCAAGAGTCTAAAGCAAGGATTAGCAAATTGACTCTGTAAAGGATTTCTTAGCAAATATTTTAGGCTTTGCAGGGTACAAGGCCTCTGTTGCAACTTCTCATCTCTGTTGGATGAAAGCAGCCATGGGTAACACAGGAGAGAAGGAGCACAGCCATGTTCCAGTAAAACTTTATTTAACAAAATTGACCTATAATTTGGGCTCCTGGCCTAGAAGAAGGATCTTTAAAGAGCCCCTCATCTTATGGTCCCTAATCTTTTCAAGTATCAGGATTACGCTACACGTGTTTCCCTTGCACTTGGAGCACTTTTCTCTTAGATATTTCTTTTTTTTTTTTTTCTTTGAGACAGAGCCTCCAGCTGTCACCCTGGATAGAGTGCTGTGGCATCACAGCTCACAGCAACCTCCAATTCTTGGGCTTAAGCGAGTCTCCTGCCTCTGCCTCCCAAGTAGCTGGGACTACAGGCGCCCACCACAACGCCTGGCCATTTATTTTTGGTTGCAGCCGTCATTGTTGTTTGGTGGGCCCGGGCTGGATTCGAACCCGCCAGCTTAGGTGTACGTGGCTGGCGCCTTAGCCCGTTGAGCCACAGGCGCCGAGCCTCTCTTAGATATTCCTAAGGGGTTCCTCCCTGTCTTCATTCAGGCCTCTGTGATGTCACCCGCTAACCACTCTCTCCACAATTGCACATCCATCCATGGTATGCACTTTCAGTCTTTATAACTTTAATTTTCACCATACCACTAAATAAAATATACAATAGCACTCTATGATATATTTGATTATTTGTTTACTTTTTGTCTCCCCTACTAGAATGCAAGCTTCATGTATTTTTCATCTCTTCCTGGCTTTACCTGTACATTCAGTGATGTTAAGTGGTAGTTTTCAGTTGGGACTGTCTGTGCTATGGAAATCAGCTTCATGGAAGTTCAGTTTTGGGTTTTCTTTCATAGCCTGTTTTGGGGGCAGGTGATGATATTCTAGCATACACCTGATCGTCCCCCTGTGCCTAGAAGAATGACCACCACAAAGTCTGGTGCTTAGTAAATATTTGTGTGTGTGTTTAGAATATAAATGTGTAAACTTCATTTTATCTTCTTAGAAAGAGAGAGGAAAGAGAGGATGAGAGAGAGAGAAAAGACTGCGTGGCATCCCAAACAAAGAAAAGAAAAATGCCCGCCCAGTATTTTTTTTTTTAATAAAATGTGCCATTAGTCTCTCAGAAAACAGACATGAACTTACAGGTCCAGAGTCCTCTTGGAATCCTCAGTGCTTCTTGGGGCAAGTCATGATTCTCGGGTGGGTGAGTGCGGAGGGCGTTCTTGGCACGCATTTGACTGATGGGGAGAATGAGGATTGGGGCGAGGACTCGGCTGTCCTTACTACACAGAGCAGATTCTTCCAGTTCCGCTTACAGTTCTGCGAGGTGCTCCTGTAGGTCTGCTTGCTGCAGTCAACTGGGTGACTGAGGGGCCTCAGGCAGGGATTTTTAATGAATTCCCATGGCTCAGTATGGTTGTCACTTTTGCCTTGTGTTTAAAAGTCCAGACAAATTTTGTCCCTTTTCATGTGTCTTCCTGTTTCTCATTTCTGATTTTTCTAGGACTTTGATTCATAGTATGCAGAATGTGCCATAGTCTATACCCTTTAGGTATGATTGGTCAGAAATGTATTTTTTAATGAACACTTTTTATCCCTAATAGTCTCATTTTGAAATCCGTAGCAGTGTAATGTCCCAGAAGCACTAGACAAGAATCACATTTAACAACCTTCTCAATCTTAGTCCCTTTAAGTGGACGGTATTAAACTTTAATGCAGAAGGGCCATTTATAAACCCACAGGGACTGATTAAAAAATCCCATCAAACTACTTCACAACCATATTTAACATTTATGAAGAATTTTGCATTTTCAGGGTGCCTGTTAAACCGTCCTTTTCATTCTCTGTCCCAACTACAAACTCAGAGAACAGAAAAGTGAAAGAAAGCTGTTGGATTTAGGGAGAGCCTATCAGTTAGGACGTCACAGATTTGGGGACATCTGTGTCTTTTGCAGCTGCTCTGGCCTATAGTTATCCTGCTTCTTTCTGGTTGCTTATGTTAAGTAACAGAGAATCCACTATTTCCTTCGGGAACCTGGTCTTTGTTTCAACACAATTTCGTTTTTAATCTGCCTCCCTGTAACTTTCACCCACTGGCCCTAGTTCTGGCCCTGTGGAGACACTCAGCACAGATTGACTGCATCTTTCTTCTGGTGGCTGTCAAGAATGTGGAGATGGTTCACACCTCCCTACCTCAAGCCATTCTTCATCTGGCAGGACTTAGAACCCTCTTTGTTTGCGTCCTTCCCTCTGGACGTGGCCTGGTTTTGCCAGTGCCCTCCATGAAGTGACTGAACAGTGTTAGAGGTGGCCAGGGCCATAGACACTTAAGCCAGACCTGCCTCCTCATGTAGAACTCTGCAACCTTGGGTAAGTGAGATAGCGTCTCTGAATCCCAATAGTGTCATCTGGAAAATGAGAAAAGAGTGCCTTGTACGTTCGTTGTTGTGAGTTGTAAATAAAACCACAGTAAAATCATCAGGAGAGTACCTGGTACAAAGGAGATGGGTTAAAAATATGGCTGTTTTTATTAAAAAGTACTGTTCATTCTTTAGATATGATCTCCATAACAAAGTCTGCATCACTGTTATAATCTTTTTCATTTTAAATTAGAGATTACATGAGGTGGTGCCTGTGGCTCAAAGGAATAGGGCGCCAGCCCCATATGCCGGAGGTGGCGGGTTCAAACCCAGCCCCAGCCAAAAACTGCAAAAAAAAAAAAAAAAAAAAAAAAATGAAATTAGAGGTTACATGGAGGAACTTTTTTGTAAATTTGGGGACAAATGCTGATTAGGTTGGCCTTAGATGGATACAGTCCAAGTTTAGTATCAACAGTTTTATATATATGTATGTTATATACACATGTATGTAGTATAGTTTTCTATAACCTTTGTCTTTATCACCCTTGCACTCTAGTAATTGATGCACAACTAAGTTCTCCTCCCCCCTTCTCGCTCTTTGCTCTCCAGCATCCTGGCTTACATGAGATTGGGATGAGGTCTTGGCTCCTCCTTCATGTATTAGCTGGGTGACCTTGGAGAAGACACTTTCCCTGTGAGCCTCAGGGTTTTTTTTAAATATTTAAAGTCAATAAAACGAAAATTTCATTCTTTTCATTTCTAAGATCCATTTTCTTTCCCCTAATCTAGTATTCATCTCGAGGTGTGTGATCAGGCTACCAGGCTCTGTCTTTGTTCTGGGTTTCCCTCGTTCCTGAGTAGTGGTCCCTAGCACTATACTCCTAGCCAGCCTGTCTAGTTACTTTCTTTTCAGTTCTAGGGTCCTATCCAGAAATACCACATTATATTTAGTGATCATGCCCCCTTAGGCTCCTCTTGTCTGTGACATTTTTTCAGCCTTTCCTTTTCTTTGGTGACCTTGATAGTTTTAAGTATTCAGCAAATATTTTGTACAATGTCCTTTGCTTGGGATTTGTCTAGTGTTTTTCTCATGATTAGACTGAGGTTGTAGGATTCCCGGAGGAAGATCACAGAGGAAACTAGCCACTCTCATCATATCATCTCAAGGGTGCATAGTATCCGCCTGATTTATGACTATTGATGTTAACCTTGATCACCTTGCTGGCATAATGCTTTGTTTGTCAGGTTTTTTGCCTATAAAATTTCTGTCTCTCTCTGTTTCCATACTGTATTGTTTGGAAAGAAGTCATTATGCATAGCCAATGGAATTTATTTCTTATCCACCTCACTGTCCAAGGTGGGGATTTCAAAGGCTATTGTCTTCTCTTCAGCAGGTATTCAGAAATCCAGAATTCTTCCATTGTGTTGCTCTGACATCCCCTGGGGCTTTGTCATCTTAATCCAGCCAGCATTAAGGAAAAGAGAATGTGGAGGAGAATGTTTGCTTTTAAAAGCCTTGGCCTGCAAATGGCACACATCACTTTCACTTACATTCCATATGACACTCATTCATCTGCCAAACCCAACTGCAAGGGAGGCTAGGACATATGGTCTAGCTGGGTGCCCAGGAAAAAGAGGAAATGGATTTGAGGGAAATGCTAACAGTATTTGCCACACCACTTCAGAGCACAAAAGGTAATAAGCCAAACCCTCCTCCCTGACCGTCTAATAACAGAGCCATCATTTCATCAACACGCAGAAATAGGAAGAACATAATCTTAGAATCAAAGACTCACATAAATTGAAAAAAATAGCTTAATAAAAACCTTATTGCAATGATTCTGTTTTTATTAATTTCAGTGTTGATCTGTGAACATGTTTTGAGAACAGGCATGTACTTGCGTGTCTGCATTTTAGAACCTCTGCTCTGTATTCGCTCTGTGCCAGACTCCACCACGTTTTTCTGGCTGGAGTGCCTTTCCTCTCTGGTTTATTTGCCCGTGAAGATCCTACTCATTCATCATGTGACCTGTGAGGTGCCTTTGCCCAGCCTCCAGACAGAATAAGTCTCTTGCCTCTTAGCGCCATCACGCCATTCTGCTTCACCCTCTCCAGTTTACCAGCTGTCCCACACCAGTGTTATATATAAATATGTTTCATGTGTTACCCCTGGTGCTCCCTGAGGATAGCACAGGCCTTATTCATCTCTTACAAACCCAACCGTGGTCTGACAAATGTAACATGCATGTCGGTTGCATGTACACACGATGCTAAATGTGCTATTTTTCAAGCCCCTTTCTTTAAAATACAGCAGAACTTTTTTTTTCTGTCTAATTTTATTATAAAAGGGATCCTCGCTCATGATAGCCAGACCTGCATGGAGGAGGTGATGTCGAGATGAGCCTGGAAAGGTTGGTAGGTCCTGATGGATGGTTAATAGAGATACAGACAGTCAGGTAGGTCTCACAGGTTTCCGTGACCCCTCTTAGGTTCAGGGCATTTACTCGATAGATGATCAGATCTCCTTTGGGACTTCTGTAGGGCAAGACATTCACTTTCAGAGATCATCACCTAATTAAAACTCAGACTCTGAGCTGGTTCTGGCACTGCTCTCCGTGGTGGAGGTTGGTGAAAGTCTCATGCTCATTATCTGGAACAGGAGTTACTAACCTTAATTCCCAGGGCTCCCACAGGGGGATGGCTTCACCATGGCAAAAGAAGTGTTTAATTACGGGAGCACGAAGAAAACAAACAATCATTTGCAGGGTTTAATGACCAAGCTGGATGCCTCTCATTGCTAACGAAAACATAACTTCTTAAAGTGACCTTATCAAATTGATTGGAAATAAAATATCAATTATAAGACAGTTACCCCTCTCCTTTCTCTGTCATTTTCTATTGCCTACTTTTAGCCCACTGTTTACTCCAGTGGCATTCCAAGCTCATTTAATATTTATGGAATCTAGGAGGCCGAGTCTCTTCTCAGAATGCTCCCTTTACCTCCTTATGCTGTTTCCTTGATTTTCAAAACAGAAACCTTAGACCTTAATTAGGACTTATGTTATTGGGTCTTCTAATTCATGCTATCCCATTCTTATTCACTTAAAATTCTCAACGATTACAGTGAAGGTAGGAATTTTTTTCTTTTTTGTTTTTTGAGACAGACTGTCACAATGTCACCCTCGGTAGTGTGCCGTGGTGTCTCACGGCACTCAGCTCACAGCAACCTCAAACTCTTGGGCTTAATTGATTCTCTTGCCTCAGCCTCCCAGGTAGCTGGGACTACAGGTCCCTTCCACAACCCTGGCTATTTTTTGGTTGTAGTTGTCATTGTTGTTTGGCAGGCCTTGGCTGGGTTCAAACCTGCCAGCCCTGCTGTATGTGGCTGGTGCCCTAACTGCTGAGCTGCAGAATTATTTTATCTTATTATACAAATACAAAAACCTAGACTCAGAAGTTAGACTTGCCCAAGACCATGCAGCCATGCAGCATTTGGGGTTCAAACCTGGGTCTTCTGACTAAATCTAGAGCTGAGAGTGGCATGTGAGAGGCTGCCAGTCCGCCAGGGCACCTCCCCCCAGAAGTTGTGGTGAGGTTAGCAAGCTGTGTGTTTCTCTGACATGTCCCTAGCACATAGGATTGGATGCATCCGTAGAGGAAACATGCCAAAGATGAACCCTTTCTTCTATTTCCACCACCATGCAGGGTTCTAACATGCTTAAAATGAAGAGACTCATAGCAGGGACCTGAAGATCATTTATTTAATTTAACTTTCAGATGTTATTGACAAGGAAATTGAGTCCTGCAAATTAAACAAATTGAATGCATTTACTTTAGGAAGATAATACAAAGCTGTTAATCAGGATGCCTGATTTCCAGTTCAGTTCTTTTTTTTTTTTTTTTTGCAGTTTTGGCGGGGCCAAGCTTGAACCCTCCACCCCCGGTATAGGGGGCTGGCACCCTACTCCTTGAGCCATAGGCGCTGCCCTCCAGTTCAGTTCTTTATTCAGTACTCTGCTTCCTCACTTCCAGTTTTCTTGGCATCTCTTTTGCTGCTTAGGACCATGAGGAAGAAGACGTGTTGACAGAGGCATTGCCCTATGTTTTCAAATGTGTGTGATGAACTAACATGTACAAAAGTCCAAGCATAGACATGTTACAGGCAGCAGGCCTATTCTCACAGAATTAAGCACGTCACATACTTAACTATAATAGAAAGTTGTTTTAGACCTAAACATCAATGAATGTGTTCACTTTTGCACACAGTGCCCAGTATATTGCCTGGCAAAGAAAAAAAAGATATTCCTAGGAAATATTGATTTGAATAAATGGATGAAGAAGGAAATGATTGTGCTTCTGAGGATACCATGTTGCTACTTCAGCAATCATAATTTCCCTCTTTGCTTTAATTTTTGCCAACAGAAGCAGCATTTTTTTCTTTTTTTCCTCGTTTTAATGAAATAATTAGGTCTATAAATGCACCAGAATAGTTAATTTTTGCTCGAAATAGCAACAAAAAATGATAATACTGTGGAAACTGAACTGTGGCTGGCAGCCCCCACCACAAGGAGAAAGCTTTAAATATTTTAGCTGATGTACAAATATTCAAAGGTGGTATACAGAGGTTAGTTTGATGGTGCTCATGAATAGAGAGTTTTTAAAAGTTGAGGACTACTTCTAGTTTGAAATACTTAGAGCAATATGTATAAATTGATGTTGGCCCTTCCTTATTTATATTTTTATGCTGGAGCAATCGTCTTTGTAGCAGTGAGGCTCCTGTCTGGTGAAGGCCAAATCTGCGTCTTCAGATACTTGCCAGAGACATCTCATCGCAATGGAGGCTTTGCTTTTCCCTGTGGTTCTCGTGCAAGCTATTTTTTGTTGAATGGGATCAGAATTTTATTTTATTTATCTTACCTTATTTTATTTTATTTTACTTTATTTCATTTTATATTATTTTATTTATTTATTTTTTGAGACAGAATCTCACTTTGTCACTCTTGGTAGGATGCAGTGGCATCATAGCTCACAGCAACCTCAAACTCCTGGGCTCAAGTGATTTACTTATCTCAGCCTCCCAAATAGCTGGGACTACAGGTGCCCACCACAGTGCCCACCTATTTTTAGAAATAAGGTCTTGCTCCTGCTCAGGCTGGTCTTGAACCTGTGAGCTCAGGCAATCCACCCGCCTCGGCCTCCCAAAGTGCTAGGATTACAGGTATGAGCCACCGCGCCCAGCCCTAGATCTGAATTTTAAAATTCAGAGATAGATAGCTGATATCCAGGAGAAATAGAAATATTTAAGGACCTGATTATGACTGTGAGACTCTTGGGAATTACAGTGGCTTTTTGGCCTAAACAGGGATTTGGAATGGGACTATAAACTTGGTGACATCTACTAGATCCACAGCTCTGTATTTTCCTCATCAAAAGGAGCTTTTGCTTATTCACATTTGGTTTACTATTGCAAAGCGTTTAGGCTCTACCTCTAGAAGGAAAAACATAAGTATAGATATGTTACTGGAATACTGCACTCCTAAGTACTTATTTCAGTTTTTAAGCCTTTGGCATTTATGCATTTACTTACAGAATGTGTGTATTTATAAACAGAATAAAAATTTGAAGAATTCTTTCATTTTGTTTTGCAGAACCCCAGCTAAAAGGAATCGTGACAAGGTTATTCAGCCAGCAGGGATATTTCCTGCAGATGCACCCAGATGGTACCATTGACGGGACCAAGGACGAAAACAGCGACTATAGTAAGAAACATTAATTTTTTGTCATCTGATTACAAATCAAATATATGGCTTAGTGTGTCTTATAGTTAAAGCATGGCCAGGCTCCCTTTTGAACTTTTAACTCTTAGTGAATTAGTGTCTTTTCTTTTATCCTTCTTTCTATGATTCCCTACAGCAAAGAGGCAGTATCGGAGAAAGGTCATGTGTTAAAAGAGAGGGTAGGTAAGAGGTTTGATGGAGTTTACCAGTTGGTCAGCGGAAAAGGATCTCCTCCCAGGATGATGATAAACACTCATGGGAATAATACAGATCTTTCAGCACAAAATGGGATTTAAATCTTGGAATCAAATAATAGGTGGCTCGGCACCTGTGGCTCAACGGGCTAAGGCGCCAGCCATGTACACTTGAGCTGGTGGGTTCGAATCCAGCCCGGGCCTGCCAAACAACAATGACGGCTGCAACCAAAAAATGGCCGGGCCGTTGTGGCGGGCACCTGTAGTCCCAGCTACTTGGGGGGCGGAGGCAAGAGACTCGCTTGAGCCCAGGAATTGGAGGTTGCTGTGAGCTGTGATGCCACGGCACTCTACCCAGGGTGACAGCTTGAGGCTCTGTCTCAAAAAAAAATAAAAATAAAAAAATAAATAATAAATAGGTTATAAAGTTCTCAGAATGTAATTCCCGCCAGACAAAAATTACTTCTAAAGGTCAACATTGAATACATACACATCTACATTATATGTTGTTTTGTTTTGATTAAGGATGAAATGACTGATTTTGAAAGAAAAATATATTTAATTATGATTATGTTTCATAGTACTTATAGGAGAAACATAAATGAAGGCTGGTAGAGCTGAAACAGAATTTTACAAATAATTTTTTTGAGGCAGTGCCCATAGCTCAGTGGGTAGGACGCTGGCCACATATACCGGGGCTGGCGGGTTTGAATCTGGCCCAGGCCAGCTAAAACAACAATGACAACTGCAACAACAACAACAAAAATGGCCAGGCGTTGTGGCGGGTGCCCTGTAGTCCCTGCTACTCGGGAGGCTGAGGCAAGGGAATCGCTTAAGCCCACGAGTTTGAGGTTGGGGTTACTCTACCCAGGGTGACAGCTTGAGACTCTGTCTCTCACATACATACACACACACACACAAAAATAATAATAATAATTTTTTGAAATAAAAGTGCCAAGGATTAAAAGATTAATAACAAGGTTCCTAGTTTTGATCTAGTTTAATTTTGAGGTGATGAGTTCAGTAACTAAATACAATCATCAAGGTATGACATTTACATTTGCATTTGCGAAGTGCATTTGCATTTGAGAAAACATTTCAACTACAAGCTTCAGAGGCAAAATGATATCTCTGGTAGCTTTCAACTTGTACATATCTTTGCCTCAGGGCAAATTTGTGTTATTCTAAAACCAAGTAGAATGCGTATTGTTTCCTAAGGTTTGTCCGCATTCACTGCTAGATCTTTAGTGCTGGATACACAGTACAAGCTTATTAAATATGCGTTCTGATGGATGTGATTTTGTCATCAGATTGACATTCTACCAAAATGCTTTATGTCATCTAGGAAGACTGATATCTTATTAATTGTTTAAATTAATAAGAAAGATTAGAAGAAAAATCCAAAATCCTAAAAAATGTGAAAGTAATCTTACTCGCTCCTTCTAAATTATTCTTTGTTACTTAATACTACACCTTATAAAATAAGATTTGCAAAAAAGAAAAGATCTTATTACGAAGAATTTCTTCCCAGATTTCTTGGCCTCAGTTTTTTACAAAGGAGCTGATTGGTTTCTTGTGGTTTTCGTTGTTGGTGTGTGTTTGCTTGAAAGTGTTCTTTCAATGATTCAAGTTTTCAGCTCGGTACAAAACAATGTAGGATTTTCATTATCACATCTGTACTTGAATGTAGATACAGGTGAGGCTGAGAGCAGATGGAAAGAATCAGAGAATTGCTTAGTTGTGTTACTCATGTCTGCTAACTCTGAGGTATTTCTGCATCACCAGTTTCTTTGTCTATGAAATGAGGTGCCTGGACATGATGATATCAACATTTCTCTGTCAGCACCGTTCATCCACTGTCAAAGACAGATCGAAAAGTTACAAGTTGATAAAGATAGAGTCAATCCTCAAGTAGCCAAATAGCCATACACAGTTAGTTCTACAAAATGATACTTTAACCCAGCCAGCTGTTCTGAAAATGCATGACATTTATCACGTGTTTACAGGAAAATAATTAAAATGGTTTGCTCTGCTAATGTTGGGCCAACTCCTAGTGTAAATCTGTACCCACATATCTGGATATACATTTATACACATGCACTTATATATGTAATGTATATGTCGGCATAATGGCATTGGGCATATTACATTCAAACACACAGTCAGGCACAGGTACAAACACACACGCACACCCGAGGGTGGTATATTCTGTCAAATATGTCCTTTTTGAAACTGTCTGAACTCATAAATTTAAACTGCCTAGTTTTTTTTTTTTTTTTGTTTATTAAGATAAGCTACTTAATTGTTCATAAAATGGTTTAGATGTATAAAATATAAAGAGTGATATTAATTCATCTGGATCCTACATCAGCTTACCAGTTAATTAAGACTATCAGCACATTTGAGCAATTTGTGTGATCTTTCTGATGGAATCCTGCTTTCATTCGTTACCAGACATAAAACTGTCCTGCGTTTGACGTTTCTTGTTTCCATCTAACTAAAATTTTTTTTCCATATATATGCATTCATAAATTGTTTTGCATATTTTTAATCATTTTCTAAGTGAGAACACTATCAGGTAGATGTTTTATATACTTTAATCCCCAGTAGTATTGTTGTGAGGTCTGTATATGGTAATATACTTGCTTTATTTCATTCATTTTTTTGTTTTCGGCTGGGTTTGAACCTACCACCTCCGGTATATGGGGCTGGTGCCCTACTCCTTTGAGCCACAGGCGCCGCCCTCATTCATTTTTGTAAGATATCCCAAAATATCCATTCTCCTTTTGGTGAATAATTATTAATTCTATTTTAAGATATAAAAGTGGACAGGTACTTCTGTTCTGGTACTCCACTTAATTTCAATACTTATGTCCATGTGACATAAGTATTGTTGCTGTTTATTTGTTATTTTTGATATTCTTCCCCTGGAGAATGTAACTTCCACAAGTAAAGAGATTTTGTTGTGATCTTTTGTGTATCTTTAGAACCTAGAGTGGTCTCTAATACATACTAACCACTCACTACAAATTGAATGAACAAATGGGTGAAAGTCCCCTTGTGAATATGGGCAGAAGTTTTTCCTCAGTCATTGGTGAAAATACTTCTGCCTCCCTACATTTTTTTTTAACTTTCTTTTTTGAAAGCAAGCTCCTTTATACTATTCACCCAGCTTCCTCTAAGTATCATTTTTACATAATAATAGTATAGTTATCAAAACCAGAAAATTAACCCTGGTACAATCCTATTTACTGAGCTATAGTCTTTACTCAGATATCATCAATTTTTCAACTAATGTACTTTCCTCTGACCCTTCTTTCCCATATTTTAATAAAAACGTTCAAGGGAAAATAAATTATACTTTTTCATAAAGTAGAGATTGGGGGGAAAATATCAGATAGGTAATTTAAATTCTACTCATTTTTATGGAAAAATTATAAGGCTTTAAGTTGTTAAAATGCTTTTCTTTCTTCACTCTGTGTGGGTTGGAGTAAAAGCAGTTAATTGTTTGAAAAAAAAATCTTGTTACTATGAGCATCTGTCAAAAACATGTTGCTTGGTTCACTAGACATCATTAGGTCCAACCAACCTTACCATAGTATCTTGTGTAGAATTGATAAAGACACCTGTTCTTTTGTTCATGAACAAAGACTAATTACATGTAATTGAGTACAAACGCAAATGGTTTTGTTGGCAGTCACAGATAAGTATCTCTGCAAATGTAATGATAACAAAAAATGCAAAACTCTGCTGGAACACTGGAACAAAAATGACAATAGCGGTTGGGAGGGAGGGTATTAATAGGAATATTTTACATAAAATTGAAAGGCTAATTATTTTGTTCCACTAGTTACGATAGAAGAAGATATGTTTGAAGAGGTCAAAAATGCCAGAGGGAAAACAATGAAGACATTATAACCAAATGTATTGTTCTGTTTTTTTTCTGAACCAAAAACATTAAGAGCTATTTGACTATGGAATGAGCTGCCTGACATGTTAGTACCATAGCGTTGCTGGAGATACTCAGGCAGATGTGGCAGCAGTGCTTGAAGGGTGGGAGGGGGTTCACAAGAAAACCCTCTTGGCGTAGGAGTGGGAAGCACGGCGGTGGCGGGGTTGGTTCTAGGATGCAGTGACCTTTAAGGTCCCCTTTAGTCCTTAAATTCTCCTAAAAATGATTTCAAATAGATAGGTTCATAGTACAAAATTGTAAAAAGGGTATACGGTTTGTAAAGAGCCCAAGAACTGGCTTGGCACTCCCAGTAAACCCTGACGTCCTTCTGGTGAATTTAGACACTTTCACAGAAAAGGCCATCAGTCAAGGCCACTCTGCTATGAGGAGTCAGGTCAACGCAAGACCACTTTATAATCATATCTGAAAACAGACACACCCTATAAACACCATGATCTAAACTACACATTGACCGACTATTTCTCTGTCCTGTGTTATGTGAGTAGCCACCGTTTCTTTACCAAACACAGCTTTAACCTTGCTCTGTTCTTCCTGCCTCGTAGATAAGAATTGTATCCACTTCCTTAGAATATTCAATTTGGGAGAAATGCAGATATCTTTGAGACCTCTCTAAAATCACTTCATACACTCAAATGTCCTAAGTCTTTCCCTACACCCTCTTAGTCCCCCATGGTAAAGTATTTTTCTTCCCTGCTCCGAGTCATTAAACCCAACTTTGTTCAACCATGGGTGTGGTTCTGATAGTCTTTGGCTGGACGTCATTCACACCATCAAAAGCGATTTTCTTTCCTTCGCCTCACCCTTGCCAATGGGTCACATTCTTGGTATTTGTCCAGATGCTGTCTGTACATTTATTAACATATACGGTACTCCATCCATTGATTGGTATCTGTTTATCTGCTACATCTATCTATCTATCTATCCATCATTTCAGAACCTTTTATTAACTTAAAATATATATCTGTAAGATTTTTGCATATTAATGCATATTTAAGAGGATACTTTTTATACCCAATTTCCAGTTGATGAGCATTTTAGTTCTTTCCAATACTTTGCTAATACAAGCAAAGCTGTATTGTTATATGTAAGTCATTTTTCAGGTGTGCAAATGTATTTATAGGATGGTTGCTTAGGAGTAGAATTGCTGCTTCACAGGTATGTGCTATTTTAATTCCTAAAGATAACATCTGTTTGCTTTGCATTGTACAAATTTATACTGAGAGTGTCTGTTTTCTTATCTTCTAGTCAACAGAATCTGTTATCAAACTTTGGTTCTTTGTTACCTTAAAATATAAATTAAAATTTTTCTTTATGAGTTAGATTGACTACATCTTTATGTGTCATAATTGCTATCTGCACCTCTTTTTCTATGAAATGTCTACTTATATCTGATTCTGTTAATATCACTTTATTTGTAGGAAAAAAATTTTTTTTGAGACAGAGTCTCACTATGTCGCCCTTGGTAGAGTGCTGGGGCGTCACAGCTCACAGCAACCTCAAACTCTTGGGTTCAAGCCATTCTCTTGCCTCAGCCTCCCAAGTAGCTGGGACTACAGGCAACCGCCACAATACCCAGCTATTTGTTGTTGTTGTTGTTATAGTTGTCATTGTTGTTTAGCAGGCCTGGGTCAGGTTCGAACCTGCCAGCCCTGGTATATGTGGTCAGCACCCTAACCACTGAACTACTGGCCCTGAGCCGAGGAAATTTCTGTTTAAAATCACTTCTTTGCTTTATGAATTAACTCTTTTTGCTCATTTTGTTGTCTTTGAATTTTTTTACTATGATTTATTCCATTTTATTTATTCTATTCTATTTTTATTATACTCTCAACTTTTCTTTCTAATTTAGAAAGGCTTTAAACAAGCCAAAATTATTTTTAAAAATGTCTTTGATGTTTTGTTTTAGTAATGCATTCTTTCGTGTTTTCTGCATCATATTTAATTAATCTGGAATTTAGTTTGGAGATTCTTTCATTGTAAATTTCTGCCATTTCATATTCCTATGAATTACAAATACAGTTTAGATTGTATTAATGCAATAAATTAAGTAGGAGTTCAGTATGTGGAGAAACTGATTTCAAAATGAGCTATGTCTGAATTTTAGAAATCCAATTGGAAATATAAAAATTTATTCATTGGACTATGTTTTCTATACAATACCAAACATACAATGTTTTGATTCCACCAATCACAGGGATATAGACACAACCAGAGTTAGCAGAAGCTTGTATTGTTTAGCAATGCTGCAAAGAATTATAAAAAAATGTTCTCTCTCCCTACCAAGGGGTCTAGCCAAGAAATTCACCCTTTTCCCTACTGAAGTATACACATTATAGTACTCATGGGAAAGTGAGGACTAGGACATCTCTAATTATAGAAATATTTTCTTCCTATGTCATTTATATTTTAAAAATATGCCATGAATTTGATGAATGTGTAAGTATGAAATTATACCTACAAGTTTGATTGAAAAAAAAAAAAAAAGAAATGCCTGCCTTATCGCCTTATCCTGCTAATTTTCTTTAAGTAAAGTTATTTACATAATCTGGAGCTACATTTTGGTACATGTAATTATTCTTACAGTTACATATCTTTCCAAGAACAAAATTAATCTCCAGCCTTAGGTTATGAATGCTTTACTTTACTCATAGCAACTTAACTTGAGATTTTTTAAAAAGAAAAAAGTATTTCTTGTGATTTTGATAACTAGAAAAAGTTATGGACATTTGTCTCAGGTATTTGTTAGAAATGTATGCTTTTGTTGACTGTGTTTTAATATTAAAGACAGGGCCTTTGAATAATGTTTTTGAAAAGCTTGAAAGAAATGAAATTTTTCCTTGAATGTTCACTTCCTCCCATAAAATCATAAAAAGATAACTCCTCCAGTTTTTTTGTAACCTCGCTTCTCCCCTTCTTCTTTTTCTTGTGTATTTTTTTAATCATAGGACCTCTGCTCCAGTGCATCCTGTTAGTAAAGCAAAACATGAGCTATTTGAAAGTGTGCTCTTTCCTGGTTGTTCTGTGACTACTGACGGGCTTATTTATAAGGAGGGGACGTAGGGGTTAAGATCTTAGGGTAGCTACTTGACCAAGTGTATTCCTAGAAAGATCCGGTAACTGAGGATGTCTTTGGTCTGGTTTTTGGCTCCATGAGGTGACTGGTGCTTCGGCCTTCAGCAAGTTACATAAACTCAGATTTTTACAAACTCAGATTGTACAAAATGAGAAGAGGAGAGACTGAGATGTTGTTAGTCTTTCGTTTACGTCTCATGTAGAAGAAAATGTATGCTCAGAAACCTGAGTGACAGCTTCTGTTCCCTAAGTACCATTTGTTTGTTCTGAAAGGTATGTTTCTGGCTGTCAGAAGCCCTTCAGTTTACAAATTCCCATGTGATATTCTCAAGATGTGGTAAAAATTCAGAGTCACACAAATAAATAGTGGAGTCAGAATGTGAATCCAGACCACCTAACTTGCGATTCTGATGTGTCTTTGGGTTAGTTAGTTATCTATGTGTTTTAATTCCCTTATTTATTAAACGAGAGTGTAATAATATTTAGATCATAGGGCTGTTGTGCAGATTAAGTGGGTTGATGCATGAAAAGTGCCTTCAATGGTAATGCATGATAAATGTCATCTGCTGTTGTTTTTAATCTTTTAATCAGTGGGAGTGAGAGAACCCTTGTTTGCAAGGTGCTTGTAGACAGTGGCCATTTCAGCAGAGGGAGAATTCTTAGCAGGGGCAGCTATAGTTTCTTTGAAGGTGTTTATATTGGGGGGGGTATTGAAGAGTGATTACTCTAAGTCAGTGGTTCACAAAATATATCGTACCCAGACCAGCAGCATCAATACCTTCCAGGGACTTGTTAGAAGTTTTCCAGAATCACCCCAGAGGTGCTGAATTAGAAATCGTGGGGCTGTGGCCCAACAACTTGCATGGTTCTGATGCCCTGTGGCTGGTACAGCTGGTAACTCTCCTCTGATCCCGGGATTTGGAGTGCTCACATTTGCTAGTGAAGGATCTCCCAGTCCTGGGACTGTTACATCTAGTCCTATGGGTATCTGACTCTTTATGAAACCGGGAAAGCAGAGGTCTGCAGGTACTGAAATTTAAATGGTGGTACCTTAAACATGTGTGCAATCTGTTACATTTTGGTTTATAACCTGGAGGGAGTCAGGCCCCAACCCCCACCCCTGCCCAACTCCACGTATATTGCTTAGTTTTATGCTTTGAAGCTTTGACACATGCTAAGGGATTTTGCTTGTCCACCTGGCAAGCCGCACCCCACAGACCCCTCCTTAATCCTTACCCCCTTTGTCTGTGTTAGGACTTCTCGAGGTAGCCCCTTTCAGCTGCTGCACCCCCCCAGCCAAACCCCACACAATCACTGAATTCCCTCTATTTCCTTTGCCCCTGAGGCGCCCATTTCTAGCTAGCTGCACAAGTCACTTTATGCCTGGTTCCTTATCTGCGTTTGTGTTTTCCCTATTAGAGTGTGACTTCCTTATTTGCCTTTCTGCCTAGCATGGCAATGCATCAGTTTCCAAGATGCCAAGGGCTACAAATGTGTTTCATTTAGCTGGCACACTTTAGGGAGGAAAATGAGTGTATTCAAGCAGTGGACACAACGTCTACTTTTCTCCCCCGTTTTCCTCCTCCCTGCCTTAGCCCTTCAGGCTTTTTTCAGTTTGGAATTCCTATAGCTTTAACTCAATGTGTATGTAATCAAAATAACTGAACAAAACTTGAAAGGAACAGTATAAATCAATTAAACATCCTCAGTTGTAAGACAAGTATCCAGGTCTGTGAGTTAGCTCGCCTTCCAGCCCAGATTCTTCTCTAATCAGCCGAGTGATATTTCTGTTCCTTGTTTGCCACCCCCCCTCACCTTTTTATTTCCCCTTTCAAGAATGGATCCTTGGTTTTCTAGTCTGTAAAATGAAATATTTGGGAAAAAATGAACTCCAGAGTCCCTGACAGATCTGAAATCTTGCAGGCGTACACATTGACAATGATAACCTTCTGAAAAACTTGAAACATTTTTTCTTCGAAACACATACCAAAAAGGACAAAACTGTAAGAGCATACAGTTCAATAATTTTTGCACTGAATTTTAAAACACCAGTGAATTCACCTCTAGTTTCAATATATATGCAGCTTCCTATGACTTCCCCACACCCCTCAGGCCCCCACCTTGTCCAAGCCGCTCTCTTCTCTGTGTGGACTTTTGCAACCGCTTCCTAACTGGGTTCGTAAGACTTTCCCCCTTCAGCCTATTTTCCACACAGCAGCTGGAGTGACCCAGTTAAAACATAAAGTGAGACGAACTCACTTCTCTGCTTGGTCCCTTTCATCACACACCACTAAGAGTAAAAGCCGATGACCTTTTTACCTGTCACCAATAAAATTTTATATAATCCACCTGTTAGGTCTTGTTTTTCTCCTAGTTCCTTCCACTGGTCCCCTTGCTGTTTCTCAAGCACAGCAACCATGATCCTGCATGAAGGGATTGGTACCAGCCCTCCCTGTTCCTTGCAATATTCTTCTTTCCACTTTCTAAATAGCCCACCCCCTCGTTTTCTTCGTACCCTACTCAAAAGGGAAGCCTTTTTTCCCCTGGAGAGCTTTTCTAGTCAACCTATTTAATTTTTATTCTCTACCCTTAATACTTCAGATTCTCTTGGCTATTTGAATCTTGTTTTTCTCTGCAGAACCCTTCCCACTATCGAATACACTTGCTTTTTTATTATCTCTCTTTGCCACTGAAAGGTTCCCTATAAATAACTTACATTTCTTCATTCCATACTTGCTTATGTTATTTCTTTCAGTAATTATGCCATCCTCTAAAAGCAAGATTGATGGCCTTGTTTCTTTGAAAGTTTTTTCTGATTTCTTTAACCTGTTTAAATCCTGCTTTTTCTTATGTTAAGATTTTATGCTGCTTCATCTGTATGTATTTATTATACATATATATGACTTATTTACTCTCTTTAGATTAGGAACTCTTTGAGGGCATTGGCTATACCTGTTTTATCTCTGTAATAAAGCCTTAATAAAGGGGAAGGCCTTAATAATAAATATGGAAAGGTTAATTGATAGTAACAGTAGTATAATCACGTTGCCAATTAAATTGATAAAAGAGTCAATTAGAATGTGATCTTCACAGGCCAAAGACTTTTGTCTGCATTTTGCGCTGTTGTATCTCCAGCACCCACAGTGGTACCTGGCACATGTTAGCTGTTCAGTATTTGTTGAATAAATGAGGGAAATGAATTCACAGAACAATCCCATCAAAAATGACTATAATTTTGTGTGACAACACCCAGCTTGAACGACGATGTGAACTGGGTCATACTTGCATTTTTGAGGATGAATGACAGATAATTTAAGAGAGTTCAGGGATGGATAAGGAAGTCATTTTCCATTATGAAAATAGGAAGAAAATTGAGTACCTTAGTCTAGAAAAGTGAACTCTATAGCGATAATAGTAAAGGAACACACTCTTAAGCATTGTTACATATATCTTCACAGTGGTATATGAACGTATATTCATGGTGATAATTTATTTTTATTTATTTTTATTTTTTTTGAGACAGAGCCTCAAGCTGTCACCCTGGATAGAGTGCCGTGACATCACAGCTCACAGCAACCTCCAATTCCTGGGCTCAAGCGAGTCTGTTGCCTCCGCCTCCCAAGTAGCTGGGACTACAGGCGCCCGCCACAATGCCCGGCCATTTTTTGGTTGCAGCCGTCATTGTTGTTTGGCGGGCCCAGGCTGAATTCAAACCTGCCAGCTCAGGTGTACATGGCTGGCGCCTTAGCCCGTTGAGCCACAGGCGCCGAGCCTATTCATGGTGATAATTACAGAGGCATGGAAACATCATTTTCTGAAAGCGTGTAAATGGTGCATTTGAGAGGGAGCCATGGCTTTTATTTTTTAGCTAAGACCAGCAGTCTACATTTAAGCTTATGTTGCAAGAAAAAGAACATTTCAATTTGGTGATTTTAAGAATTAGAA
>CAUYRH010097050.1:0-26998 GCA_963574655.1 Perodicticus potto
CCTCACGCTGTCTCCCTGTGTCCCCAAGGGGAAGTTCCTGGGTAGATCCCGCCTGCCAGAGATGCCTGAAGTCCTCTCTCCCCAGTCTCACCGTGCCCAGCCGCAAGGAAGCTGTTACTCGGCTGCCATCTTGCTCCGCCCACCCCCAAAGCAATTTCTAACACACTATATTACATTTCCTCTTGATCCTCATTCCTGGGAACACGTGGAGGCAGCTGCCTATCAAGCCTCAGCATTTTTGCAAGAGAATCGCCTCCAGTCCCTTGTGTGTCCCCCTTGGACATGCCTGGTCCTCACAGGCTGGAATGAGTTGCAGCAGCGTCATATTATTTGCCAGATCTGCCTCACAACTCCCCACATCGGGCCTGCTGGTGATAATAAACTCCATTCCGACCTTGCAACAGAAGGTTAGAAATTTTCTGCCACAATTTCAAGACAAGATGAGAGATCCTAGAGGTGTGAGAACTCTGAAGCTGTTCAGAAAGGCCTATTTCAAGGAGGTTATCAATACCGGATGAAAAATTCAAATGGCACAGAGAGATTTTTACACCACGTGGAAGAAGAAATGAGCCAGGACACACCCTGGAGGGCTCAGGACATGGAGAGATGGGATGAAAGCTGAGCTCAGGCAACCAACTTTCATCAGGTCCCTACTCAGTAGCCAACTCAGGTGGCAGGACACTGGGGTCCCAAAGACAGTATCTGAAGGACAGTCTCCCAGATGGGCACTTCCTCTGCCTATATTTCCGCCTCTGTTGAATGGGAATGACAATGGTGTCTGTCCCTAGGGGCTGTTGTGAGGCTCAGTTATGAAAATTCATGTTCAGTGCTGGCCCATAGTCTAGCACATATAGTAGCCACTCAATAAATGCCAACTCTTCAACACAATTTTTTTGTAAAACAACATTCAGGGCACAGAGAACTCTGGTGTGAAGAAGGAAGGGGGACAGAGATGCTTTTCTGGAAGAGGAGGTGACACCTGAACTAAACTTGGGGAAAGGGGTAAAAGGCAACCTGGTAGATGCAGAAGAACAGCATCCCAGGTAGACATATGGCAAAACAAATTCATGGAGATATGAAAGATTTTCACACATTCTAATGGGCACAATTAAGGGTACACCTGGATGAGGGGCTCAACAACAACTTGGACTTTACCTAACAAACTCAAACAATGTAATATCATCATTTATATTCTCTTATTAGTCTGAAATTTAAAAAATAAACTGGTTTAAAAAAAAAGAAAGGTTTTCTTGTGTAAAGAAGGAAAAATTGGTTGATGTATTTGAAAAATTGGGTTCAAAATCGAGAGATAAAACTGGGAAAGCAAGCAGAATCCAGACTGTGGAAAACCTTGCATTTGAGATTGTTCCTTGAGGTACTTAGGAGCCATGGTAAGATTTTGAGCCTGCAGAGAGCCTAGCTAGACATGCGTACTGAAATGAAAGTAACTGATATGTCTCCAAATAGGACCTGCCACTTCCCTAGGAATATTTGCTACTTTACAAGGGCCAATTCTTTAGGTGATAATAATAGCGAGAATACAGTGTGAGTTGGGCATGGTGGGTCACCTCTATAATCTCAGCACTTTGGGGTGCTTAAGGGAGGAAGATTGTTGGAGGGCAGGAGTTTGACACAAGCCTGGACCACATAGAAAGACCCTGTCTCTACAAAAAAAAAAAAAAGTTTAGTTAGCTGGCTGTGGTGGCTTACACCTGTAGTTCTAGCTACTTGGTAGGCTGAAATGAGACGATTGCTTGAGCCCAAGAGTTCAAAGTTGTAGTGAGCTATGGTATTGCTACTGCACTCTACCTGGGTGAAAAAGTGAGATCCTACCTCTGAAAAAAAGAAAAACAAAGAATTTAACAATACAGTGTGAAAAAATCCTTTTTAGTTTTATTAACTTGTTCAGAATTATTAACAACCTTAAGTCATGGGTTGATATTTTACCACCATCCTCCTCTTTTTCTCCATTTTACAGATGGGAAAATTGAGGCACAGAGAGGGTAAGCAGTGAACCTGGGCTTTTAATACCAGGAAAACTGGCTACCAAATCCAGTGTACACATTTCCAGTGTTTCTTAGAAAAATGGCTGAGCACAATGGTGCTCACCTGTAATCCTAGTACTCTGAGACACCAAGATGGGAAGGATCACTTGAGCTCAGGAATTTGAGACCAGCCTGAGCAACAGTGAGACCTCATGTCTATTAAAAGTAAAAAAAAACTTCCATGCATGGTGGGTGCCTACAGTCTCAGCTACTCAGGAGGCTGAGGCAGGAGGATCACTTGAGCCAGGAGTTTGAGATTGCTGTGAGCTAGGCTGATGCCACTGCACTCCAGATGGGGTGACAGAGTAAGACTAAAAAAAAAGCAAAAAAAAAAAAAAGAGAGAGAGAGAGAGAAAGATAAGAAAAGGAAAAAGAAGTCAGTCTTTAACAAAGAGCTTCAGGCATGAGTTAGACTCCCAGCTGGTGAAAAAGGATGCTTGATGATATGGTGGAAGGAACCCTGGGTTGGAGTCACTGAGACCTGAATTCCAGATTCAGCTTACCCTCTGAATCTGTGTGACCCAGAGCAATTTGCTTTCCCTCTCTGGGCCTCAACTCCCCATCTGAACCACAAAATCCTTCAAACTTTGATATGCTCCAGTTCCAGCGCTTTCTAGGCATGTCGAGAGTAAACATCCATGATGTTAAATTATGCAAATGAGAGACAGTTCTCAAAGTTGGAGCAGAAAGGTGTAGCCTGGGATGAGAGACAAGGGGGAAGTCAGGATCCTCTGGAGACCTAATCTGAGGCCAGTGTCACAAGGAATAAGGGAACCAGTGAGTCACAGAACAGAGGAAATGCAAATACCTTCACTAGCTGAGACAGACAACAACCAGCTTAGCTTCAGACGACACCAAAGCAGAGAGATCTCTTAGAGAGAGATCTTATGTAACTTATGTTATAAGTCAATGGTTTTTATCCTTATTTTAAGCTGCTTTTAAAATCTCGCTCGGGATGCAATATATAAAGCCAATTTTTTAAAGCAATGTTTTGTTTGTGTGAATTTATTTTATGCGTACAGATGATAACTTTTACTTATTATAAAGTCAGTCAATGAGAACAAGGCTGTTTTGATTAAATAAATTGGATGCTCAGGTTGATACAAAACTGCAATTGCCATCCATAACCCCTTGACTTCACATTTCTTGTGTTTATCAAAACAGCCAGATAATTTTCATTAGTTTTGGTTGTACAATATGTTGAAAACACTATTTACTCAGATGAGTAGCTGCAAATGCTGACAGGTTAAAAAAGAAAAACAAGAAGAAGAAGAAAAAGTAAAGATGGCTTTGCAATCTTTGACTATTTTTCAAAGTGATTCAGAAGCTTAAAGGAAGCTAAAGAGACATAGTTGAATTATGCAAAATATCCTATTCCAGCTCATATATGCAACATGGAGGTTCATTCACTTGCCCATTTATTCAACAAATACCTCCTGAGCACCTACCAGGGGTTATGTACTGTTCTGAGCACAGAGCCATGTAAGGGAGTACAACAAAGACACTCATCTCCCTCTGAAGCTTAAATTTTAGTATGTGAGAGGTGGATAAGTGAAATATATAGTATAATGATGAGTGTTATCTGGAATAAATAAAGCAGAAACAAGGGCAAGGGACTCTGGAGTCAAGGGTGGTTCAATTTGAAATAGGCCAAGGGGTCCTCGCTTCGAAGGTTTGTGCACAAGTCTACAGGAGGGAGGCTGGGGCAGGAGCAATGTCACCAGTGCCACGGCCCTGGAGAGAGGAGAGACACCTGCTGGACCAGCTCCGGGAAGAGGAAGAAGGCTGAGAGTGAGCAACTAAAACTGGTCCAAAGGCAGGAGGGCTTGGGGTGGGGTGGAACAGACTGAGGTGGGCCACCTAGGCCATTATAATGGCTTTGTCTTCTAGACACATACGAAGGGAAGCCATTGGAAATTTTTAAGTAGAGAGTGACAGTGTCCAGGGCTTATATTCTCACAGCATCACTTGTGAGGTTGGGCTGAGAATAGAGTTCAGGGAGCAAAGATGGAAGCAGGAAGAAGAGCAGGTGTCTGCAATGTCTCAGAGGCACGGTTGGTGGCCCAGACCCACGATGGTGGACTTGGAGAAGTAGTTGCATCCTATATGTGTTTTGAAACTAGAACTGTGGGAGAATCTGTCCGATTGGATGTAGGGTATGAAAGGAGAGGAGTGGAGGATGCTTGCAACGTGCTTGCATCCCCTCCACCCCACCAGCATCTAGTAGGGCAGAGCTGCCATTCCCTGTGATGGGAAAAAGTAAGGAAGGAGTAGATTTGGGTGGCTGTGGATCAGGAGTTTGGTTTGGGGGAATGAGCTCCATGATTCCCATTAGAAATGTAAGTGAAGTTGGACAGATGGAGTTAGGGAAGTGGTTCAGCTAGGAAATATCATTTGGAGAGTCATTTATTGCAGATGGTGCTTAAAGTACAAGGGAGATGGCACAGAGTCACCCAAGCAGCGGGAGTGGGCTCAGCAGGAGTCTAAGGACTGAGGCTGGGGATTCCCTGCATTCAGAGGTTAGGGAGGGAGAATGAATCTGAAGGAGACTGAAAAGGAGCAGGTGGCATGGGGACTGGAGATGAGGAGAGTGTGGTATCCAGTGGCCAAGTGAGGACCGTGCTTTAAGAAGGAAGAAGCACTTAGCTGCATTAAATGTTGACAGGATAAATAAGAGTGGCCTGAGACCAGACCTTTAGCCAAGCAGAGGTCACAGGTCATAGGTGACCGTGATATGTCAAGTGTTTATGGAGTCATAGGAGAAGCCTGACCCAGCTATTGTTAAGAGGAAAATAGAGAAGGGTTGCAGTGGCAATACAGATGGACCAGGGCGGCACCTGGGGCTCAAAGGAGTAAGGCACCAGCCCCATATGCCAGAGGTGGGGGGTTCAAACCCAGCCCCAGCCAAAAACTACAAAAAAAAAAAAAAAGATGGACCACATTCTCCTTAGTAAAGCATCACAAGAATAGAGAAGCAAGAATCCAATGTACACAATTCTAATATGAAGGCAGTAGATAAGCTAATACATGTTGCAGGGTAGGGATTGAGGTAGCGGGGAGTGGGGAGGAGGGAGGGGGTTGGAGGGTCCTGTAATGTGGCACACCTCTGAGGGGCGGGACACAATTATAAGCGGGACTTCACCTAACAAATGCAATCTTTGTAACCTTTCTTTGTACCCTCAGTGAATTCCAAACAATAAAAAAAAAAGAGAGAGACAGCAGAGAGAGAAAGAATGAGGGAGGGCTGGGGAAAAAAAGAGAGAGAGAGAGATGGACCTTCCCAGTCTTTCCAGAATTTTTGTTTTAAAGGAGAACAGAGAAATGAAATGGGAGCTGCAAAGGAAGGTGGAATTGGGATGTTTGTTTTTGCCTGTTTTAACACAGGAGAGATCTTGGCATGTTTGTACACTGATGTCAAGGACCCAGGAGAAAGGGAATGTGTTATGATGTGGGAGGGAGAGAGGAGAATCTCTGAAGCCACGTCCTTGGATGAGCGTGGAGGGGGAGGGCTGACCTCAAGAGTAGGGCAGGGCCTCTGCCGAGACAGAGAGGAGGCTGGGCACCGGCAGGCTGGGGCAGGGCAGCAGGCGGTGGAGACCCGTGGAAGATCGCTCCTACTGTCTCTAGGAAATGAGAACTTGGTCATCAGGTGAGAACAGGGAGAGGGAGGAGGTGTTGGAGGTTTAAGGAGGAAGAAGGTGTGAAAAAAATCATCTAGATGAGCGGGAGAGTGAGTGGACCAGGGAAACAGATTGTAGTTGCCAGGCAGTGTAAGACCCCAGGGGAGAGTGGTGCTCACGAATTAAAAGGCAAGGTAGTCAGCACACTATATTCAGCTGCTTTGGGCAGCACTGAGTTGGCACGAAATTGGTTATGAGCAGGTCTGTGGTTATGGCAAATAACTATGAGAAGGACAGGAACCAAAGGCACGGACTCTGGAGACAAGATGCCTGGTTACAAACCCTTGACCCCATCCCTCACTGGCTGTGTGGCTTTGAGCAAGTCCCCTCCCCTCTCTGTGCTTCAGTTCCTTCACTAGGTCCTTAAGTCAAGACTAAACGAGCTAATGTACATACGGCATTTAGAATAGTACCTACATTTAAACCTCTCTGTAAATGTGAGCTATTATTGTTACCCATACTGTTCAAGGCAGTCAGCAAATGGGTTCTTCAGTGGGTTAAAATTCTCACTCAATTGGTCTGCAAAAAGCATCTGGGAAATGCAACTTTTTAGGAGATATCAAACAAAATCATTTGTTAAATCTTACCTGGCCCATTTCTGCTGGATACACCCTCAAACTTTCCAGCCTAATTTACCTTTTTATGTATGTATGTAAGTTGAGGCTGAACAGTAAGTTTCAATTTTCCTCCTGACACTTCATCGGCTGTCAGTGCTGTGACAACTGAAAGTCAGTCGAGGAGCACCCAAAATGTACAGTAACATGATATTATCACAACACGATGTGATGCGCTCTGCGCACCCGACTATGACACCGTGAGGAGAGCAGGTACCTGAGACGCACCTGAGTTTGCCAGGAATTTTAATTGACCTTAGAAAGACATTTTTTTCTCAGCCCTTGAGCACTGCAGTAGTATATGTGCAGGTACTAAGAAATTTTCCTAGGAGCAGACATGCACAGGAGCAATTTTTAAAGAGACACTTGCAGCTGCAATTTCACCAACTAAAGACTCATTTACAATGAGTTTGTGTGTATTAACAAAGTAAATGACCCCAGGGCAAGTCGGTGGTAGGGGACATGGAACTTCTTTTGTGAGCACTTGTATTTTCTCAGTAGCATAGGAATAGAAGTCATTGGCTGAGAGCGTGTGTGGGGGAAAAGGAGCCGCAGAAGACAGAAGCCCTGATGGATGCTGAGCAAATGCCCTGGCATCCTACAAAATCTGTTAAAGTTCAGAACGCAGCACACTTGAACTTGCGTGCTGTATTGTATAGAGATCCTATGGAGGCTAAGAGCACCATCTCTGAACCAGCTGTGGGACTTTGAGCCTGCCATTTAACCTCTCTTAGACTCACGTTCTTCATCTAAAAAATGGGGATAATTACACACCAATGTTGGTATGAGAATCAAATATGCAAAAGCATGGGCAGACTGTAGGATGCGCCTGGAAACGGGATATGATAGAACTGTTAGCTATGATTCTTAGTGGGGTTTTTTTGAAGAACTTATCTTTTTACTCTGGATTGGGTTACTGGAGCTCCCTTGGGACCCTAGAGTTCCTTTAAACATAGTTTGACAGCCACTGATCAAATTCAACCCTTTCTTGTTAGACGTAGTAAGAGAGAAAACTGGGATCCAGAGAGACTAGAGTGCCTACCCCAGCTAAATACATAGCAAGGAGCCCACCACTCACGAGGCTTGGCCTCAGGGCTGTCCTCGTGCCTGGCAGGTTCTTCTAGCCCATCCCTGTTCAGGTCTCCCTGTGCCTGCTCCAGGAAGAGTAGCCAGAGAGTCTCTTAACATTGGAAAGAGGAGGCAGTGGTGCTGTGGAGAAACTTCGGGGAGGAGGAGCCCCAAGCCTTTAACCCACCAAGATCATACATACTGAGCCATGCAGGAGTCCGCTGTAAGGGCTGTGGGGAAGAAGACATGAGCCCTGTGGGGTGAGGAAGGGGAGGGAAGGCTGGGGTGGGTCTTCATGGTAGGATCATTCGGAAACACAACATTCAGGAAGGCTCCAACGGACCAGCAAAGGGTAAGGGAAGGGAAACACATGGGGTGATTTATTTAGGAGGTAGCTCAAATGCAGCGGTATCAGCATCACATGGGATATTGTTAGGTCTGCAGGATCTAGGGCCTCTCCCCAGACCTAATAAACCAGAAACTCTAGGTCAGGGGTCCTCAAACTACGGCCCGCGGGCTACATGCATTGGTGTGAATTGTATTTGTTCCCATTTTGTTTTTTACTTCAAAATAAGATATGTGCAGGGTGCATAGGAATTTGTTCATAGTTTTTTTTTAAAGAACTATAGTCCGGCTCTCCAGCGGTCTGAGGTACAGAGAATTGGCCCCCTGTTTAAAAAGTTTGAGGACACCTGCTCTAGGTGATTTGGTTAGAGCAACATGGTGGCTCAGGGTAGTCACCAAAATAATTGAAAAGAGCAAGTGAAGTTTTAGCAAGAAAAAGAAAGTTTATTAATGGGCAGCACCTGTGGCTCAGTGGGTAAGATGCTGGCCCTATATATCAAGAGTGGTGAGTTCAAATTCAGCCCTGGCCAAACTGCAACAACAACAAAAAAATAGCTGAGCATTGTGGCGGGCACCTGTAGTCCCAGCTACTTGGGAGGCTGAGGCAAGAGAATAGCCTAAGCCCAAGGAGTTGGAGGTTGCCGTGAGCTGTGACGTCATAGCACTCTACTGAGGGTTAATAAGTGAAACTCTGTCTCAAAAAAAAAAAGAAGAAGAAGAAGAAGAGAGTTTATTAATGACTTGCACAGCAAGCCAGGCCCCATCCTAGTGAGTACAGCCTCTGTGCAAAGCACACTTTGGGGTTATATACACAACTTTGAGTAGTATCAGCTACTTCTTGGAATTCTCCCAAGAGCTTAATTAACTCTATTATCAAAACAACCCACCTGCAAGGTATTGAAAACAACCCACCTACTAGGTCTTAATAGGCCTCATTCCAAAAATATTCCAGGTCAGCTTGACCCAAACTAATTCAAAATAGCCTAGCCATATATGTCACCTGCCCTGCTCGTATCTAGCTAACTGCCTAACAATTCCTATGAAGACTCAAGTCTCAGAAGTATCCAGTGCATCACATCATTTTCTCATCGATTCTTCACAGTGACTCTGCCTAGTGTAGACCCTGTTATTCTCCCCATTTTATAGATACAGAAACTCAAAGCTTCAAAAAGCTCCCCTGCTTCTCAGGGACACACTGAGAGTCCATGGGAAAGTGAATGGGTGAACAAAGACTGCCTGATTCCAAAACTGATGCTCTTTCCATGACTTTGAGTTGCCACCTCTTTTTCAGGAGAAAAAGCTGCCTAAGCTCAGTATGGGAAGGAAGTAGACAAAGGAGAATCACCGGTCAGGAATCCCATGGAACCTGGCAGCACTCCCTCACTCATTCACTTATTCAATCAGCAAACATTGCCCAAGACCACTGGGCTGCAGAGAAGAATGTCACAATGCCCCTGCCCAATAAACCTAGATCTGATTGTGAACCAGCCACTCCTGTGTCACACCCTCCCAAACTCCCACTTCAACATTTTGTCTGTTCCTCAACTGTTTTCTTCCTCCTATCTTCTTGCCCCCTCCTCTAGTCCAGTTCTTTCTCTTTCATGAGAAAGACACCTTCAAAAGAGAAGCAGCAACAATCGTCTCCCCAATGATAGTTCTTATGGGGAACAAAGCAGGCTGTAGGCTGGGTCTCTGGCACTCCTGTTGGATTCTGAGAGCTGACCCCTTGACTCTTAGCAGTGGAAAGATCATTGCCAGGTGGATCTCTTCCAGCTGATTTCAATGTCCTTTCTTTGGCTGAAGCCTCCTTCTCTCAGGAAGAAAGCAAGCAGAGGCCTGTTCCCAATCCACAGACCCCTCCAGAAGCTCAGGTGCAAATAAGCCCATTAGAGCAATTCAGACTGAGCACAACTGAATCCTGAGATTCGAAAGCAACTAACACTGTCAGTTTGCAGGGAGGATTTAGGGGTTGAAATAAAAGAGGTCAAATTTGTGACAGCATTAAAAGTATTATTTTTGTAGCATAGCTCCAAAAGACAGCAAGAAAAGTGAACCCCAAAACAGCAAGTCATATTTGACCACAGAGGCAAATGGAAAAAGCTGTTTACAAGGCAGAATGAGCCCAGTTAAAGATACAGTGAGAATCTGTGTACACATGTGTATAAAAAGTGGAATCATCTGGAAGGAAATAAGTGTCAATCTGAGTTGAGAGTAGGGTGGTTCCGTGCTGATTTAGAGCAGGATGTGGTTCCAGACAGGTAGGAGAGAGAAGACTCTTCTTCCCACGTACCACAAGTAACTTGACATTGGTGATGAGCTTGACTTTCTCCCTTGTGATTTTTATAACCTCTAACAGGATCCAGCTCCATCCAACCAACCCCCTCACATAACAGACCATTTGCAGCTATACAAACAAAACTCCCTTGGATTCAGAAGGTGGGCCCAAGTGATCCTCCAGCCTCAGCCTCCCAAGCCGCAGGACTATAGGTACACACCACCATGCCAGCCTGATTTTTTAATATTTTGTAGAGATAGGGTCTTGTTCTTATTCTGGCTGGTCTCAAACTCCTGGCCTCAAGAAATCCTTGGCCTCCCAGAGTGCTAGGATTATAGGTGTGAGCCATCATGCCCAACCTTAGAAATTTGATATAGAATTTAAAAAAAAAATAAAAGGAAAAGGAAGTTGGATCCATATTTCCCCCAGACATGACATCTGCAAGTGGGGAAGTTTCTGCTGTGCTAAGCACCCTGACCCCTGGGGAGACCACAAAGCACCCACCCCACAGCCTGCAGAGGTGCTTTAAGCTGTTTCTGAAGGTGACCCAAATGCTTTTCCACCTGAAGCACCCAATCTGTCTTCAGAGTACAAACCACTGAATAAAGCAAGAGTCAGTCAGCAAGTTTTACAATCATCTCTCATAAGCCATCAATGTGTGTCTTCAAGGGGACTGCATCTCTGGTGATCTCTGAGAGGGTCTTTTCTCTCCTCTTGGGAAGCCCAGGCTAGCAAGTGACTTTTCTATGTGCCCCCCTCTCTCACTGCTGTCCCTATGAGCTTGAGGAATCAGTAGCATAGGGAGGCAGAGGGCACAGGCAGTCCCCCAGCACTGTGGGGTCAACATCGCAGGAGTCAGTCATAGCAGGGTGGAGCGTGCACTCTATGACCATTTCACAGGGTCCCCAGTATGGTGCAGTGTGTCACCAGGTTGGGGCAAATGATGACCTTCAGGCCCTCAGTCTTGCTGGTTGTGGCCAAAGCAGTGGAAATATACAAAGCACACAGTGACCAGCAGGAAAGCTGCCCTTCCCCCCGACCCCAAGGCCTAAAAAGGTGCCTTCCCTTGTCTAGATTCTAGGCGGGGAGCTCAAAGCTGACCTTGGGCACCTGAGGGTTCACATTTTCCACTGGCCAAACTCCAGGTTGAAAGGTACATTCTGGGCAACATCCAAAAGTTGACAGTTCGAGTGGGGATCTACGGCCCTTTAGTTGATGGTTTGGGGGGTTAAACACTGCCCTCAGCGCTCTCACAGGTCACCCACCACAGATGGGGTTTTATGCTCGGCAGTAGAACAGTGCCATCAGAGCGGCGCCATATGGGTCTTTGTGTAGGTTTCGTCCCCCCACAGATCTGTGAGCCATCCGGCCAGCTTGCTATTTACATACATCAGTTTAATATTCAGCAGAGGCAGATGGGACCTCTCTTGATTGACTTTGACTGATTAAAAACCCAATAAGAAAAAGAAGACTGTAGAAGAAGAGAGTCACACCCTCAAAGAACTTTAGAGGGACTTGGAGATCACCTACTCCCCTGTGCTACACCCACCGCAGACCTCACTGACCCAGCATCGCACTGCCTCCCACTGAATCCAAACTCAGCTTCATGGACCTCATCAATATCACATGTCAGGCTGCAACTGCCAGCTGGTTGGAGCTGGCAGGCAAAATAGAACTTATCTGACATCCCCGACAAAATACAAACCTAGCCTTTTACAGATGGGAAAACTAGGTTTACAGAAGGGGAGTGACTTGGCTGAAATCATATAGGGAGTCGTGACAGTAGCAATGAGAATCTGGGACTATCAGACTCTTTTTCCAGTGTTCTAGATTCTTAGGATCAGGGTGAACAGAAGGTAAGAGGAAGGTGACTTGAAAGGTCATCCTATGGAAAGAACAGTGGCTTGGCATGAGATGACCCTGGGCTCAAATCTTGGCTCCTCCATTTAGGAGCTGTGTGTTCTTAAGGAAGTGACTTCACTCTCTGGCCCTCAGTCTTCTCATCTACAAAATGGGGACAAGAATGCCTCCTTTATAGAGCCACCCTGGTGCTGATATGCAGTGGCACCCAGCACAGTGCCCAGCACAAACTAAGTAGGCAGCACACACTGCCGTTTCCCCTGGTGGTATCAGGTCCCTCACATCTGCTCCTTCCCTCCAGGCCTCCTCCCCAGCCAAACCACCTCCTGTTCATTTGGATGCTGCCAGTGATGGATGAGGCTTCGGTTTCCATGGTTGCCCAGACCTGTTTATTGGACAGATGACTTTCATCGCCTGCAGGTCTCCACTTGGCGCTGGCAAGAGTTGAGGCCACTGAAGCTGCATTTGCAGAGCACCTGAGTTCTCCCCACTCCTGAGAGTTCCCAGATACTTCCAGAACTTCAAGACTCCCTCTGTTGATTTCTGGGTAAGAGTGGTGCCATTTGCAGGAAGCTCTACATAGAATTAGTGTCAAGTGCCCATTGAGTCAATTATTACTCAGATATCGAAAGGCAGCTCTGGCTCTTTCACTAGCTCATGAGCTCCCCAAGGCCAAGGCATGAGTCTTATTCAGCTCTTTATCTCCTGTGTCTGCATGGAATAGATACTTGTGGTGAATTGCATTTCTGACGCCAATTCTCCATCTCTCCCTGTCTCCCCCTCTCCCTGTCTCCGTTTCATTTATCTTGTAACTTTGCAATGCTATCTCACTATACACAGGGTATAACTCCCCATGTGACTTGCTCTGGCCAAAGGAATGCATATTAGTTATCCTTCACTGTGTAAGAAGTTACCCCAAAATGTTATTACCTCACAGTTTCTGTGCATCAGGAGTCTCAGCACAGTTTGCCTGGGTCCTCTGCTTCAGGGTCGTACATTGTACAGAGCTATGATAAAAAGCAAGATGACCTGCAGTCATCTCAAGAGTCCATCTCCAAGCTCATGAGCTCAGTTCTATCCAGGCTGCTGGATCCAGGCTGCCCTCCATCCCTTGGAGTGGGCCACTTAGTCAAAGCATATAGCCAAAGAGACACTAAAGAGAACCTGCTAGCAAGACAAAAGTCATAATTTCTTGTAACATAATCACCAAAGTGACAGCCCATTACTTTTTCTACATTCTATCAGTTAGAATCAAGCCATGAGTCCTACTCATATTCAAGGGGAGAGGATTACCTGCAGGTGCGAGTAACAGGAGTCAGGATTGTTAGGGACCAACTTAGATGTTTGCAAATGTAGCAAGCAGAGTCGAGGAGCACTTGCATAACTGGGCTTGCTCGCTCTTGGGAGAAGGGTGTGCGCTGGGTAACTCACTGGTCCAAGGAGGAGGATAAAGAGACACATGACACAGAGCTCAGTCCCCCAGCCAAACCCAATCTAGAGCAGAGTCCCCAAAATATAGACATGTTAGTGAGCCCTGCCAAGACCAGAACCACCAGGCAGTGGAGCCCAAGCCAGAGCAGCTGAATCTGGCAGAATCCATCGAAGTTTTGTGGTTGGTTGTGATGTAGCAAAAGCTAACTGATCCCACAAGCAGTAAGTATTAGCACAATATGAAATAATTTATTTTACATCTCAGGTTCCTCATCCATAGAAAACATGTAATAGTATTTAAACAGAGTGATTATACTAGATGAATTAGAATTTCCAAATACTTGGAATAGCATCTGGCACATAGTAATTAAGCAGAAACTTGTTAAATTAAAATAAATCCATCAGCGACTGATAACCTGAGCTTTTACCAAATACTAATTCTTTATATATGTTGTCTCATTTATTCTTTCTTTCTTCTTTTTCTTTTTTCTTTTTTTTTTTTGAGACAGAGTCTCACTTGGTCACCGGCAGTAGAGCACTATAGCATCTTAGCTCACAGCAACCTCAAACTTTTGGGTAATCGTCTTGCCCCAGCCTCCCAAATAGCTGGGATTACAGAAGCCTTTCACAATACCCAACTATTTTTTTTTTAAGAGACAGGATCTCAGTCTTGCTCAGGCTGGTCTCGAACTCGTGAACTTAGGCAATCCGCCCACCTCTACCTCCCAAGTGCTGGGATTATAGGTGTGAGCGCCTAACCTGTCCCATTTATTCTTTACAACAATCCTATGAGGTTGACACAATTATCATCTTCATTTTAAAAATGGGGCTTTCGTTTAAGAAATTTTCACGGATCACCCAGCTGATGTATGGGGAAGCCAGAATTCGAATTAATGATCAGTTAAGTAAAATCCAAGATGAGAAAGCTAAGAGAACAGAGTCAGCTGGAGAGGTCAAGGTTGAAAAAGTAATGAGAGAGCCAAGCAACTGACTGGGTTGATTCAAGACCACATCTGCAAAGGTTAGGCAGGTGCAAGGGCATCATCCTTCAGTGCCTCCCCTCCTATGCCTGGTGGGGCCAAAGGAATGTTCCAAGCATGACAGAACAGAGATTCTAACTAAGGAAAGAGAAGGCCAAAGGGGTAACATGAGAGATGTTTCCAAATAAGGAAAGCCCTTGAAAAAGGGAACTAATGGTTCAATGTGACTCCAGAGGACAGATCTAGGTCATTTGGGTGAAAGTTTAGAAAAAGGCCAAGGTAAGGAAGAACTAGATAAGAATCCAGGTACTAAACCACAAGTGGAGTGCCCAAGTGGATTCTGGAGAACCATTAGCCACAGATGCTGCAGAGAGATTGCTGCACTGGGTGAGCAGCCAACTGATTTACCTTGCAAGACCTCTTCCAGCTCGCGGTCTGAGCTTCCAAGAAAATGATCGCATATGTGACCGTGTAGCCAAAACCTTGCTGATCGGGGAACTGTCAACCTGGTTCATTTTTTATTCCATGGCAGGAAATAAAGATAATTTACAATAAATCTCAATTTTTTTTTCAAACAAAAAATAAGGAGCGGGGGAGTAAATAATTGATTATAATTCCAAGGCCTGAACGTGCTCAATGAAGTTAATTATCATCATGATCTTCAACAGACAGTGGACGTTATTAACCGTCACAGGGCTGGTCGTGTTCAGAGACACATCACCAACCCCTGCTTAGGCGTGACTAGCCCCTGCCTCACCTCCTTCCTTGCCTTCCCATCTCCCGCTGGCTTCTCCAAGATCATTCCTCTGGCAATGGAAAGCTGCATTTTCTTTTTCCAGCAGCTTTCTCTTATTTTCTGATGATGTCTCCTTCTTCTTAGAACTCCACAATGGCCACTATTTCTGCTCCCCTCTTAAATGTTAGTGAATCCCCAAACTCTGCCCATCCTTGCTGTCTTACCAATCCTCACTCCGTGGCTAACCAAATTCTAGCAACTCCTCAGGTGAGGCTGTAGCTCAGGTGCGCCTGCTGAGCCAAAGCCTGAAGTCCAGCTGCTGCTGGACATCCCCCTCTAAGTGCCCACAGGCATCTATCTGCAAAATTTACTCTTTACCGTTTGCCAAAATCAGCCCTTCTTCTTTTTAATGGGACCAAACTATGCCATTGGGTAATTTTCTTTTGCTCCTTGGGCCTCAGTTTCTCCATCTGTAAAAATATAGGGGTTTGAATGGATTATTTCCAAAGTCCCTTTCTTTCAATTATGCCATCTTGTACTCTAATGCTCTAGTACTTTAAATGGTGCTGACTCCTATTTGTCTGGAAGACAATATAATGGCAAAATGATAAGAATAACCAAATTTTATTGAGCAATTACATGTGCTAGAAATTTCTATAATCACTCACTATAGATCATCTCTATGAGGTGGCCCCACCACTCACGGAGTGGCATCTGTGCCTAATGGTTCTCCAGATCCAAAGACACACAGTTGGGAAGTGGTTGCACTAAGATTCAAACCTTCATGCTCTGACTCACATTCTTGGACTCAAGACCTGGTTCAGATTGTGGAGTTTGAGTTATGGCTCCAGATTTTATTAACTCTGTGTCCTTGGGAAATTTTTTTGCCTTTTCATGGTTCAGTGTCCCCAGCTTTCAAATGGGAGTAGCAATCATAGCTAATATTAACTCACTTGCAGACTTGCAGGATTAAATGAGATAATACTTTAAATTATAACCTAAGATCTTTTCAGCCCATATTTCCTGGTTGCCCACCATGCTTAGCCCTCTCCACCCAGGCAGAAAGGTGGCTGGTCCCCCAGACATTCACTGCTGCAGGGAAGGGATATCAAACTAGAATGCAGAGAAAATATTTAAAAGCCTAGAGACCCTGTGAGAGCCAGGACATAAATATTGATTCAGGGGAAACAACACTGAGTCAGAACAAGGCTTCCTGTTGCCAAAGCAGAAGGAAAGATTTCTGAGAAGCAGTGAGTAAGTATGTAGGTGCTGGGGCTTTCCTGAAAAGGAGGTCCTGTCCCCCGCAACAGCCCTGTCTCTGCGTGTGCCTAGATAGCTTCAGAGATCTGAGAGCAAAAGGGGCTTGTACTCCCAACACCGGCTCAGAAAACGACTCTGTAGAAGTGGCTGAGTCTCAGATCTGGGCAGAGGATGCTCCCAGGGCAGCTCAGGAACCACAGAAAGATCCTGGGAGTCAGAGCAGTGAGGACAGGACAGCAACAGCAGGGGAGGCCTTATAAATCAGAATGAAGGAGAACTCAGAAGCAACCCACGGGGCCATCGGCTGGGAGCAGGGATGATGATGACACACTTGTACCCGATGCCCACAGTCCCTCCCAGCCCTCGGTGCTTTGATAAAGTAAAGCCCCTGAACTTAGACATAACCGGGGGCAAGGCAGGACCCAGTGGATTCATGTTAGGTTTCTTCCATTGAGCAAAGTGGGAGCTCAAAAAGGGAGGGAGTTATAGTTCAGGTCTTGTCACCAGGGTGTGTGGACGGAAGCCGTGGCCACTGCACAGGGAGGGCACCCAGCCTGATGCCTCGCACAAGACGCTGGCTCGGACCCCGCCTCCTAGAAGAACCTCCTCTCCACGCGAGCTCCCTCCTGTCTCACCCGTTAGTGTCCAGTTAGCATCAGGGCTCCCTGGGACAGAAACAAAATGGGAAGATGAGGTGGATTTGCTCACTGCTCTTTGCACCTCAGTGATCTTTAGTCTAACACCAGGTGAAAAAATTCCTTTCCTTTCCTTTCCTACTAACTGCAGATGCTTATTGATGCCACTCTGAAAATTAAGAGGTTTGCTGAAGGTCATTCTTTAACTCTGGATTTCAACTAGGAGTATGTCTATCTGTTTGTTAGTTAATTAGCTAATGAGTTTGTTTATTTAGTAACAGCTAGACTATGAGACACGGCCATGGGAAGGAAAATCCTTCGATTCTTGCTTCTCAATCTTTCAGGTGCCTATACTTCATCTTGTTAAAAGTGAAGATTCCTATTCAAAGGTCCAGAAAGGGGACTGGGTTCTACATTCCTAATAAGCTCCCAGGCGATACTAAACTTGCCAAAACACGGAGCCCACCTGGAGGTCCTAGAGTCAGACACACTGTTGAAATTCCAACTATGGCTCTTGGTAGCTGTGTGACCTTAGGAAAGTTAATAAACCTCTCTGAGCCTCAATGCCCTCTTTTATTTTTTTTTTTTATTGAATCATAGCTGTGTACATTAGTTCAATCATGGAGTACAGTGTGCCCTCTTTTATTAAATGAGACTATCCGTAACTTCTTACTGAAAGCTCGTATAGGTGAAGAGCAAAGATATTTCAGCATGTCATAGGCATTCAGAAGCGGCATCTATTAGGACAGTGTGGCCCCATTTCTGCTACATGTGGGAATGTATCTTTTCACTAGATTCTTGGGATCCCTCTCACCCTGACAGTATGCTACTCTGTGAATAGGGGACAGCTCTGAAATGAAGAAGGCAGTTGTCCCTCTGGAGGCGCAATGTTGCCTCTACTGTCAGAGCATGAGGTTCATTGTTCCAGACCATCTCTGGAGCACCTTGCTCTTAAAGTAAACCCTGACCCCTACCCAGGGTGACAGTCTTCATCCTCCTGTCTTCAAGAGTATCAATCCCTAGCCGTTTCAAGATGCATCTTTATTATTCATTTGCTTCAGTCAGTAGAGACATTAGGGCAACTCCTGGGTCTGGATCTGCAGGACCCGACTCCAGAAATAAAATTTCAGTTAAATATACTGGAAATTAGATTAGATTTTATTACGGAAAGGAAAAAGGAAAGATGACAACAAGCATAAGTCTCGGAGGGGAAAGGCAAGTATACCTCCACACACAAATCTAAAGTGAAAAAGCTGTTCTGCAGCCTGACTCATCACTCCTGAGGAGAAAGCCTGGGGTGAAGAAGAAGCTGACTCATCTCCAATGAAGGCTGTGCTGGAACAGAGGTCGTTCTCACCTCTGGGTGACAGAGACAGAGCACCAGGTCTCAGATCCTCTCACCTGCACCAGGGGAGGAAGCTGACAGCGGCATCCAGCTCAGAGGAGGGTGGTGAGAGAGTGAGACCCCAGACCACCTACAAGAGGCATAATCTGGGTGACCAGAATAGGAAACACACAGCTCACAGTAAGAGCTGTATTCTACATCACAGCACTGTACATGTGTACGTATACATAAACAGGCAAAACAGAAGCATTAAGCAAAACACGACGGGTCAATATTTGCAAAAACTATAGTACATCCTATGTTCTAGGCCTGCTCTAAACACTTTATAAATATTAATTCAACCTTTTGAAATAGCTACCATTATTCTCCCCATTTTACAGATGAGAAAAGTGAGGCCCAAATTCCCTTGAGTAACTTGCTTATGATCTCACAGCCAGAGAGCGGCAGAGCCCAGATTCAGACGCAACCAGTCAGTCCCATCTACTGTGCTACTACAGCTGGTAATTCCTATTCGATTCTCTTCTGGTCAGAGACTCCCTACAGTGATTTCATGACCACTAAAGAAAGGCTCCTAATCCGAAATTTGAAAAATAGAGCCATAATGTGTCCACGTGGATAAAATTCGTCCTTCTCTCAATACCAGGTGTGACCCTGACCAGCCTGACCAAGGTGGGGGTTTTCATCCATCCCCCCACCCCATCTATTAGACCCACAGTCGTCCCTAGGGAAGACGTTTTTAAGTAAATGTTTTTTTGAAGTAACTAGGTACTTTTTTGTCATGGTAACATATAATGACATAAAACGGATCACTTTAACCATTTTTAAGGGTACCCTTCAGTGGCATTAAAGGCATTCACATTGTTTAGCAGCTACCAACATCATTCATCTCCAGGATCTTTTTATCACCCCAGACTGAAACTCTGTCCCCATTAGACAATAACTTTCCACTCCCCTTCCCCCAGCCCCTAGTAACCGCCATTCTACTTTCTGTCTCTATAAATTCCACTAAGATAGATATTTCATATAAGTGGAATCATACAATATTTGTCCTTTTTGTTTCTGGATTTTCTCACTTGGTATAATGTCTTCAAGGTTCATCCACCTTGTAGCCTATATTAGAATTTCATTCCTTTTATGACTGAGTAATATTCCACTGTATATACATACCACATTTTCTTTATCTAGTCATACATGGATGAACATTTGAGCTATTGTGAATAACGCAACATTTTATCTATTGAGAATAATGCAACTATGAACACAAGTGTACAATATCTATTTTAAGTCTATGCTTTCAATTCTTTGGGGTAAATACCCATAACCAGAATTACCAGGTCATATGGTGATGCTATGTTAATTTTTTTGAGGAACCACCATACTGTTTCTCATAGCAGCTCCACCATTTCACATTCCCACCAACAGTGCACAAGGGCTCCAATTTGTCCACATTCTCACCAGCAATTAATTTCTGGGTTTCTTTTTAATAGTAGCCATGCTAATCAGTGTGAAGTGGTATCATATTGTGATTTTGATTTGCATTTCCTTCATGACTAGTGACATTGGGAATCTTTTCAAGCACTTATTGGCCATTCGTACAACTTCTTTGGAGAAATGTCTATTCAAGTATTTTGTCCATTTTTTTCAAACTGGATTGTTTGCTGTGAGTTGTAGAAGTTCATTCTATATTCTCAATATTAGCCACTCATCAAATATATTATTTGCAAATACTTTATCCATCCTGTTGGTTTACTTTATTGATAATGTTCTTTTTAATAAATACATTTTTAACTTTGACGAAGTCCAATCTATCTATTTTTTTCTTTTGTTGTATGTGCTTGGGGGGGTCATAACAAAAAACACATTGCCAAATTAAATGTCATGAAAATTTTCTGCTATGCTTTCTTCTAAAAGTTTTGTAGGTTTTTGATCCATTGTGAGTTAAGGTTTGCATATGATGGAGGGTAAGGTTTTAGCAGCCTTCTTTTTCATGTGGCTATCTATTGAAAAGACAGTATCATTTATTGAAAAGACTGTCCTTTCTCCATTGAATGGTCATGACACCCTGGTTACCAAAACCATTTGACCACACATGTGTGTTTATTTCTGGGCTCTGTATTCTCTTGCACTGGTCTGTATGCCTGTCTTTATCACATTGCCACACTATTTTGATTACTGTAGCTTTGTAGTTAGTTTTGAAATCAGAAAAGAGTGATTTCTCCAACTTTGTTCTTCTTTTTCAAGATTGTTTCCTAATTGGGGTCCCTTGAATTTCCATATGAATTTTAGGATGGATTTTTTTAATTTCTGCTAAAGCCATCATTGGAGTTTTGATAGGAATTTTATTGAACCTATAGATCACTTTGGACAGCACTGAAATCTTAGTAATATTAAGTCTTCCAATCCATGAATACAGGATGTCTTTCCATTTTGTGCGTGTCTTTTTTAATACTTCCAGCAACATTTTGTAGTTATAAGTGTACAAATCTTTCACTTCCTTGGTTAAATTTATTCATTTTATTCCTGTTGATACTATTATCAATTATAAACAGCATTGTTTTCTTAATTCCCTTTTCAGATGTTCATTGTTAGTGTATAGAAATGCAACTGTTATTTCTAGTTGCTTTTCTATCCTGCAGCTTTACTAAATTGATTTATTAGTTCCAACAAGCTTTTCTTATGAAATCCTTAGGGTTTTCTACATATAAGATATGTCATCTGAGAACAGAGATAATTTTACCTCTCCCTTTCCAATTTACATGGCTTTTATTTCGTTTTCTTGCCTAGTTGTTCTGGCTGGAACATCCAGTACCATATCGAATAGAAGTGGGTGAATGTTCCTGATATTACAGGCTTTCATCTCACCACTGAATATGATGCTAGTCATGAGCTAGCTAATGAAGACTTTTATAGTTAACTGAGAAACAAGAACATTCTATATGACTATTTTTAGCAATAATGATGAAAGCAGTTAGTAAGCTGCCCCTATGCTTCAGGTTACAGCTGAATGTTTCCATTCATCAAATTATAGAATCCTCACAGTTCCTGTGAGGGAGGTATTTACATCCCCTTATCATCATCCCTTTATCACAAGGCTTAAAGAGCTATAGAGACTTCTCCACTCTCACAATGACAGAAAGTGGCCACCCTAGTATTGAAGCCCAGGACTATCAACTCAACATGTCTGAACTCTCAGATTTTCTTAGATTAGTAGATACAAGTCATCTTTGTTACAAAATGATCTCCTTCTCAGAACCTGGAAAGATTGCATTTTTGGCATCAAAGACCTGGGCTTGAGTCTTGGCTCTACCACTCCCTGATAGGATAACTGAACACGTCACTGAAAGTTTCTGAGCCAGGGTCTTCATCTGAAAATCAGGAATCACAATAAAAACTACTTTATAAGTTTGTCCAGGACAAAGGGGTTTTCCATAATGCAGGACTCTCTATGCTAAATGGCCATATCCTAGGCAAATGAGGACAATTGTCACCAGAGATGATGGTCGATAAGGCAATTTATTCACTTATTCATCCATTCATCTTATATTTATTGAGTGCCTGTTGTATGCTAGGCACTGTTCTTGGTATGGGAAATGTAGGAAAAAAGAAAAAAGAAACAACTTTTCAGCCTTCATGGAACTTATATTCTAGCTAGAGGATAAAGGCACAAACGAAAAAGTAAGATATTTAGTATGCTAAGTAGTAATAAATATAAATAAAGAAAAAAGCAGACAATTATTCAAATAACCCCAAATTGGAAGCCACTCATCAGCAGAACAATGAATAAATAAATTGTGGTGTGTTCTTGCAATGGAATAGTGCACAGCAACAGAAACAATGAATTACTGGTAGGCGTAGTGTGGAGGGAGCTCATAGATGCTGTGCTGAGCAAAAGAGGTCAGGCACAGAAGAGTGCATGCTGGAAGCTTCCATTTATATGAAGTTCAAAAACAGAGAACACTAAGAGACGGTGATTAAAGTCAGAAGAATGGGATACTAACTGGGAAGGGACAAAGGAAACTTCACAGCAAATAGCCAGTATCTTGACCTGGGTGCTGGTCACGTGCACAGCACTTCTGTGAACACCCATCAAAGTGTATGCTTCACATAGCTCCAACAAGTGCACTTGGTCATGTATAGGCTCCACCTTCATCCCAAAATTCTTAAAAATAGATAAACATGTCAACAAAGATGACATGGAGGCAAGAGAAATGTAAGGTTAGGATAGCACAGTTCTTAGCATGGAGTAAGAATTCAATACATGTTAAGTAATAGTATTTGATATTATCCCAAGGCTATCAGGTGTTTGTGGCCTGTACTACAAAGGAAAGAAGCACTCCTCTTGCCTCTTTTGGTGTCTCTTTTTCTCTCAACTAATCTCAGGAACCTGATGCCTCTCCTGGGGCCCATTTGGGAAGTCCACGCTTTAGGTGCCTTAATGTGGGTTCTGAAACCCAGCTTATTAACAGCCCTAGAAAGATTCAGGCAGAACCACACCGGGTTGCCCTGCGCTGTACATCCTAATCTCTCACCCCTGAGATTGTAGTGACAAAGATATATAACGTTTTCCTATGCAATGGGCTTGAATTATCCCAGGGATAATGGAAAGGTATTTTTCATCCTTAGGAAGTTAATGAATATAAATGGGATTTACAGCCCATTTCTCTGCTTTTTGTTCCCTCTGGAAAGTGAAATCATAGAAAGAAAACTTCCAGTGGCAGAAGGGAAGAGAAGCCCGTCATTCAACCCTTCCACTCAGGACTCCCCCAAGGATGGGAAAGACGTTAGCAACCCCAATATCTTCCCTTTCTGCTCAACTGGTCAAAAACTCCTATAAATATAAAGTAACCAATTCATCATGTTAACAAGAATTTTTAGCTACAGGGAGTTACTAACCAACAAACCTCCAAGCAAGCCAGGACCCAGTGAAGTCAAAATATAAATCTGTTTTCTAGATGAGATGTCCTTCTCTATTTATGGCTTTCTTCTGGACAGTCGAGAAGGTGTCATCCTGGATATTGACACCTATCTCCAGAAGGTGTCATCTGGAGATAGTCCACATATCTCCAGAAATAATTCCTCCATCTCCTCACTTATCATCCTTTGTTCTTTGCTGGATTAATGCTAGGACCCAGAATGTTCTTCTTCTCCTCTGGTCATCTACATATTATTCTTTGTGCCTAGAATATGTGGCTAAAAGTGGCCATAAGCAATAAAGAAAATGTGGCCTCTATGCACAATGGAATACTATCCAGCCTTTAAAAAGAAGGAAACCCCACCATTGACCACAACACGGATGAACCTGGAGGATAGTGCGCTAATGAAATAAGCCAAGCACAGAAAGACAGATACCACACAACCTCAATTATATATGGACTATAAGAAAGTCAAGCTCATAGAAGTGGAGAATAGATTGTGTTCACAGAAGCTAGGGGGGTGAGGACAGGATATTGGGACAATGTTAGTCAAAGGATACAAAGTTTTACTTAGACAGGAGGAATCAGTTGAAGAGATCTGCAGTCCAACATGGTGACTATAGTTCATAACAACGTATTATATATGCAAAAATTGCTGAGAGAATAGAGTTGAAGTGTTCTTGCCACAAAACAAAGTAAATATGTGAGGTAGTACATATTTTCATTAGCCTGATTTAGCCATTCTACAACCCATATGTGTATCAAAACATCATATTACCCACCATAAATAGATACCGTTTTTATATGTCAATTAAAACAAATTAAAGGTGGCCTCTGCAGGGATCCTGGTGATGCTGGAATGCCTGACTATACTAATGTCCATATTCTACTTGTGATCATTTACTAATGTATTATAAAATGGTGCCTCTGGGAGAAACTGGGTAAAGGATACAAAGGCTCCATCTGTATTATTTCTTATGACTTCCTGTGAATCTATAATCAACTCAAAGTAAGACCTTTAACTTGTTTTCAAAAAACTCTCCTTAGATTGTCTATTATAAAATCTATGTTTTCACAGCCCCAGATGTTGAAAATCCAAGATTGGGGTGCTAGCATGGTCAGTTTAGGGGAGGGCTCTCTTCTTACCTTGCAGACAGCCACCTTCTTGCTGTGTCCTCACATAGCAGAGAAAGAGAGAGAGAGAGAAAGACAGATACCTTCCTCTTCTCATGAGGCCACAGTCCTTTTGGATGAGGGTTCCACCCTTACAAGCTAATTTAACCTTAATTATGTGATACCTCCAAAAATCCCTATCTCCGGATACAGTTGCATTAGGGACTGGGGCTTCAACATGATGGATTTGAGGGAATATAATTCAGCCCACAGCAGGAGCTAAAAATGAAGCTTCATCATTCTGGGAACATAAATAGGGGCTGTGTTGTAGCAGGTCTTAGAGGTCACAGTCAGTCTTAAAGATTTCATCCTGGAAGGAGTGGGAACCCCCGCAGGGTTTTAAGGAACTGGATGGCTTTGGGGGGCGTCTAGAAAGATCACCCAAAGGTCACTGCTTTCATTGCTCACCTTCATTATACTCTCTAGTGATACCTTCCCAGGATGCCCCATGGCATGTCTTTAGCACAGTATGGTCACTGGCCCTGCCTCAGTGGGAGGAAAGGGGTCAGAGTCCTTCCTAAGGGGCTTCTTCCTGCCCCAAGCGGGAGCTCCGTGAGTAGTGGTGGAGCAGATTCTCTTCCAAGAGAATCTTCCAACAGATTCTCTGTTCTCAGTACAGTGGACTTTACTGAGAAGCCCCTCTTCTACAGCCACCTCAAATTCTGACTTTCCCTGTGCTCTGCAGCGGACAAAGCCACTGAAGGGTCTGGAGAAGAAAAATCAGAGCACGATTTTGCTGTTATTAGCTAGGTAACCCAGAGGGTTTAACCTTGCCTCAAATCTCAGCTGCTTCCCTTCAAGCTGGTGTCCTGGAGGGAGTTATGTCACATGGCTGAGTCTCAGTTTCATCATCTGTAAGTAGACATAACAAAAACTATGCTACAGGACTGTTGGAGGGGTTAACTCTAACACAGAGGTCAGTGTCTGTCACGTGATCTGTTGTCAGCATGCAATCCACTATTATTATTACTATTATCAGCAACGAATCAAGACTTTTACTAACCATTTCTCATGGATCCAGCTCTGTAACCAGACCAAAGGATATAAGGATGTAAACTCAAGAAAAGAGAAGCCATTATCCAGTGCCACCCCTGCCTAGTCATGTGGGTCAGTTCTGGAATGTCAAGGCAAGTTGTGATCCAGAGAAAGCTGCAAGGCCCTGAGTAAAAGCAGCCTGGTAAAAGAAGGTGAGATTTTACCCAAACAGGGTCAAATGCCCATTCTGTTATCCTAACTTCATTCTCCTGGTGCCTTCTCTGTTGAAACTGATCTACAGCATTACTGTCCCAGTTAATCTGCATCTGCTCATTCCCTCTAGGACAGGGTTGAAGCTACCCCTTAAATAGCCATCCCAGGCTTGGCATTGAGATTCTCTCCCTAGCTGTGACACCCTGTACCCTCCCTGACTCCATCCTTGGTAGGGAAGGACTCCAGGCACATTATTAGAGCTCAGTGAAGGGAGGCAGCCCTGTGGGGAGACAGGATCTCTGAGGACTTGCTGAAAGATACTAATTCCCCAGGGGATTTGTAAAGAACACTCATTCTATGATCCAATCTCAATAAATAAGAATTACATGAGAAAGGGGTTCTAATTCCCATCAGGGGGCATCTCTGTTGATTGATGTGCCACAAAATTCACAACCTATAAGGATTTTCTAAGAGCAAAGGCCAGAGAGTGAACTTGGAAATACAGTTTTGAAGAAAGCAAGCAAACTCCTCTGGAGCAGAGAAAGAAGAAAGATAAGTAGAAATAAAACCAGAAAGGCTAGACCTCTTATCATTTAGAAAGCTACCTGAAAAATGCCTCTTTTCTCACAGTGCATTGGACCAGCTCCAGACTTAGATCCAAGTGAGCTTCACCATCACCATAACAACTGTCATTTTCATCAATAACACCATCACCATCGCCTTGATCATTATCATATCATCATGGTCATCCCCACCACCAGCATCATCATCACCATCACCACCATCATAACACAAGCCTCTTTTGAAGGGCTCTGTGACCTCCGGGAGCTACAGTTAGGAAAAGAACGCTGAACTGGGAGTCAAACACAAATTTGAGTCTCAACTTTAGCACTAACTGTCTGCATACACTTGTGTAGTTTCCAGAAGATACTTAGCTTCTATGAGTCTCAGTTTCCTCACCTGGAAAATGATGTGTGAAGCTTAAATTGAAAGGATGAATGGGAAAGTGCTCTATCAGTACTAAACATCAAGGAGATTTGTTCTCATGGATAATATTTTGTGTCTTGCCTGATCTACCTTGTGCCTGATTTCCCAGGAATATTACCTAAAAGTCAGAACTCAACCCCTGGGACATAGTTATTTTATTTCATTTTTTATTATCATTATTATTATTCTTTATTTTTATTTTTTTATTTTTACATATACATGTGTTTATTAGTTTTCCACTTTTTGCCTTCACAGAATTAAAAAGGCTTAAAATTTAATAACAATAACAGTGTTTAAGATAAAGACTAGAAACAAAAACCTCGAAAAGAACGAAAGAAGATAAATACATTCAGAAAAGAAGTCAGACGATAACTGCATTGAACTATTAAGCAATATTGGTGGCACCTGTGGCTCAGTGAGTAGGGCGCCGGTCGCGTATACCGAGGGTGGTGGGTTCAAACCC
>CAUYRH010097052.1:0-19957 GCA_963574655.1 Perodicticus potto
CAACCAAAAAATGGCCGGGCATCGTGGCGGGTGCCTGTAGTCCCAGCTACTTGGGAGGCAGAGGCAGGAGACTCGCTTGAGCCCAGGAATTGGAGGTTGCTGTGAGCTGTGATGCCACAGCACTCTATCCAGGGTGACAGCTTGAGGCTCTGCCTCAAAAAACAAACAAACAAACAAACAAACAAACAACCCCCCTCCAAAAGAATAAATGCCACTCTCATGGGTTGGTAGTTGTGAGGACTGAAGACAATTTTTTTTTTTTTTGCAGTTTTTGGCCAGGGCTGGATTTAAACCCACCACCTCCGGCATATGGGGCCAGTGCCCTACTCCTTTGAGCCACAGGCGCTGCCAAGGGTTGAAGATAATTTACGTAAAGCATTTAGTACCATGCCTGGCAGAGAAGGGGTGTTTAACAAATAGGCATCAGGGTTCTGACTATTGTTACTACTAATGATGAGGAGGAAGGAAAGCACATCAAGTCTGGGTGGTGGAGGTGGTGGGATGAAGGCTGGGTAAAATTTCAACAAGCAAGGACTAAGGACAAGTACTCATCTGCCTACTAGGGTGTGGGTGCGTGCACACACACTCACAACCTATGTAACAGTGGTGCACATGCGTGTTGGCCAGCCTGTCTGAGATGCCCTGTGTGTCCAGCCTCTGTGCGTGTGCAGGTAGCCATCTCTCCTGGTGGTGGGGGGATGTCCTCACCATGGTCCCCTGGCCTCACCTTCCTCTGGTAGCCAGTCACCTCCTCCCGGGAGAAGATGTTGGACCGCTGCCGTAGCAGGTCCTCCAGCCGCAACTGACACGTTTCTCGGTAGGACTTACAGACATTCTGCACCAGGTGCTCTGCGGCCGGAGAAGGCAGGCATGGGTGATCCCGCTGGCTCCTCCTCTCACCCACATGAGGGCATGCCTCTGCCCTGTCTCCTCCCTCCCTCTCTTGTCCAGGACCCATCTGTTCCCCTGGGATCATGTTCGATTGACATGGGGTGCTGGCAGGAGCCTCTCCCTGGTCCTCACCACCCCATGTGCCTCCCTAGCTGCTCACCTATCTCTGTCAAGGAGGCATAAGGTGCCCCTGGTGCGCTGCAGAATCGGGGGCTGCAGTAGCTGTCTTCTGGGCCCTGTCCTGGCTCCCCAAGCCCGGGATGCCTGGATTCCTCAAAGTGAAATCCACATCTGTCAAGGGTCAGCTGGCTGCCTGTACTATAAAGGCTGCCCCTGCCCTCAGCCTTGTCCCGCTCAGGGCTGTATTCAAGGAGATATGAGGGCCCATTGAGCCCTGCTTTGGCTGAGTTGTTGGCATAGGAGGGCCCAGAGCACGAGGCTCTCAGGAGGCCAGGGGGACAGGCAGAGGCCTCAGGCAGGTCAGGTGAGGAGCCCAGGGGCAGCTGCCCATCTGGGAGCCCCAGGGTGCAGGTAGGGGTGTCCGCGCCTTGGCCCCCCACAGGAGGGGTCTTGGCTGCCTGCTCCCGCCGCTGCTGCAGTTGTTTCTGCACTTCTGCGTGCAGGCTGTCCCTCTGCTTCTTGGACATGCGGCCGAACTTGACAGCTGAAAGAGGTGCAGGGGTGAGGAGTTTATGAGGCAAGAGAACATGGTCGGGCAGGGGCCACAGGCATTTGCGTTATTACAGGACTAACTAACTGGCTGCTCCCTGAAGAGCTGCCTCCAAGCACAGCTTCTCCAGCCTGTAGGGAACTTAGGTTCAGGGTCCCCTCCACCTCTCACTCTCATTTGCTTCAGGGATCTGTCCAGCATGCTGCTTCCATCTCCTGAGTAAATCTAAGTTCTAAAGCAGCTCCTAACAGTGACAGAATCCAAGGACTGCGTCTGGGTTGGGGATGCTGTCCTCTTGATGCTGGGGCTGGGGTGGTCGAGCAGAGGGCCTCAGCTGTATTGGGGTCACCCTGCCTGTCTGGGGGGGGCCGGAGGAAGAGGAGGGCTGAGAACACAGGTCTCCCTGTGGTCAGGTCTACAGGCTCCCTGGTGACCTAGATACTCACCACAGCCCAACCCGGGCTCCGCAGCTTGTCTCTGAACATCCTCTTCTGCTCTCTCTTTCCTGCCCTTTCACTCCCCCCACCCCTCCCAAGTGTGGGGGCACAGCCCCTTGCCCCGCCTGCCCCTCAGCACCCCTGCGTGCTTCCTTTTGCTTTGTTATTTTGGGCACTGGAAAGTGCTGACAGGCTCCTTCTGGCTCTTCGACACCTCGTGCCTCCATCAGCCCTGCCCTGACTCCTTCTGTGGTGGGGGATGTGGGGGTGCCGGTGAGGAGGTGGTGGGTGAGGACGGTGGATAAGGGCCCGGGCATCCCGGCTGCCTCCACCCCACGCCTTCTGGTGGTTCAAAGGGTTCCACTGCTAGCCATGGCCCCGTGTCCCAGGATGGGAATGGGGGTCTGGGATGTGGGTTGGAATGAGACTGGAGCCACTGGGCAAGAAAGGAAGATGTGGTAACTGGTGCAGCTGGGCAGAGGGCAGCAAAGTGGGAAGGTGTCTCTAGGAAGAAGTGCAAAGAGGTCTGGCCCTTGGAGAAAAGGAGATGTGTTCTCGCAAAGCCTAAAGGGAATCTGGAAGAGCTTTGGTGGGAATGACCATCAAAGGGGTAGAAGAGACGGGTGGTCAGGAGGAGGGAGGAATAGACAGCAGGCCTCTGGAAGGGTTGACCTGTCTAGCACCGCAGGCCAGGCTGTCCCTCCGACAGACTCCAGGAAAACCCCAAGGAGCTGCCTGTTTGGCCTCACCATCTCGGGACATGCCCAGGGCCAGGCATTTCTGCAGGCGGCAGTGCTGGCACCGGTTTCGGCTAGTGCGGTCGATGGGGCAGTTCTGCTGGCGGGTACAGGAGTAGGCCGCATTGCAGTGCTGGCTTCGGCGGAAGAAACCCTGGGGAAGGCAGGTGGAGACCAAGGCTGCTTGTCCTGGCCAGGCCCAGCTTGCCCCTGAGGGCCTCCAACCCCACCCCCCACCTCCTACCCCAGTTTTTCCACATCCAGAGACCTAACAGTTTTCTCTTCTCCCTCTCTGTGCAATTGTGATTTGTCCTGCTCCTCCTGCAGTCACTTTCTTAGCTTAAGACAAGGCTCTTCCTGTGTTCAGGGCCCTCCAGGGAGGCACTGCCCAGGCAGTTCCCCAGTTGATTGAGGAGACTCCCTAGTCAGAACAAAGGCCTTCAGCCCCTTCTCCATTTCTAATGAGACTCTGTGAGAGCACGCGTGTGCGTGTGTGTGTGTGTGTGTGCACGCTCGCACACAAGCATACATATGCCTACAACTCACCTTGCACCCCTCACAGGTGATAACCCCGTAGTGGATCCCAGATGACTTATCCCCACAGATTTTGCAAGGGATCACTTCAATTTGTGCTGGAAGAAAGAGAGAGAAGTAGGTCAGCCCAGGAGCCTTCTCTGTATCCCATCAGTGGGAGCCTGGGCTGCAGGTGTGGGCGCCTGCTCCAGCTTGCTGTTTCAAACCTCTTGCAAAATGGAAGGGGAATTGAAGTGCCAAAGTCATCTCAGCAAAGTGTCTAAGGAAGCTGTTTTTTGTTTCACAGAAGGAGAGGAGGGTTGAGGGGCAGGTGGGAGTTGTATCGGCTCTATAGGGGCAGAGAGAGCAGCTGCAGAGAGCCCACCTGCTCAGCCCTTCAAGTTGAAACGCTCCAGTTTCCTCCCTCCTGCCTTGGGAGGTGGGAGTCTTGACTGTCTCACCACACCTGCTTCCCGCCCAAGGGGCTTCTTCTATGCCTCCCTCCCCCACCGGGTTCAGCTCCCATGGACAGAGTGTGGGGCAGGAAGACATGGTACCGGGTGGGAGCCACCTGGGCCTGGGCAGAGATGCCAGGAGGTGAAGGCTGGGGCAAAGCGTGCAGAGACCAGCAGCCCAGGGGCAGAGCTCACAGGGAAGCCAGAGACAGAGCCCAGGAGAGGGGGCTGGACAAGGAACCCAGCTCTGCCAGGTGCCTGAGAGCCAGGGAGGAAATCAGACATGGCTCCTAGGCCCCTGACTGCAAAGCAGAGGGAGGCTGGCTCTGTCTCTGTCAGTGTGTAAAAGTGGGCATGCCTACGTGTGCAAGGCCAGCTATGTCCAACTGTGTGAATGCAAATCATGAATGTTAAAACTGGTGCAGTGGCTCACACCTGTAGTTCCAGCTACTCGGGATGCTGAGGCAGGAGGATTGCTTGAGCCCAGGAGTTTGAGTCCAGCCTGGGCAGACAGCAAGACCTCTTTGTCTCTTTAAACAAAACAAACAATAACAACAAAACCCCAAACTAGCTGAGACTAGAGATCATCTCATTCAACCTCTTCATTTGACGGATGAAAGACTAGGCCGGAGTAGGTAAGGCACTTGGCCCAGGTCCACAGAGCTAGTTTGCCTGAGAGCTGGGTCTGATGCCAGTCCCATGAGCTTTCCATATGACATGCTGTGTGCCTGGCTTCAGTGCAGGCATGTCAGTGGTCAAGGTGTGCTTGCATGTGTGTATGCGTGAAACACACATGTGATTTGTGAGCCAGCAGATGTGTGTGAGAGCTGGTGTCACATGCACATATTGGTAGTCAGCATTTGCTCATGGGGCACCAGGACCCCCAGGTTTTCTCTCCCTCTGAGCTCACTGTAACCTGTGCCTGCTCCTTCTCCCCCCGAGTTTGCTGCTGGCCCCAGGTCATCTCCTCTGCTTTGCTCTGTCCTTGTCAATGCCAGGCTCTCTGCTGAGTTTCCAAGGACAACAGGGGGTCTTCCCCCAGCACGCCACTGAGATGCAGCTAGGCAGAGGTGGGTTCCTGGCTGCCCCAGGTGTTTGTAGCACCTCCAAGGCACATTATCTTTCCCATCATCATCACTAACCTGCTGCCTGCCCTCTGATGAGGGAGTCCTGGGTGGAGGAGTCCAAAAAGTGATCTAGGGCTAAAGCCTCTTCTCATCTATGATAAGCCTCTCAACCGAGGGGTAAAGGGGATGTCATTACTATGAGCTCCCCTCTGGGCCCATGCGGGGCCTGCTGACGTGACGTGAGGAGACCATGGCTAGACCATTCTCCAAAATATGAGATTTCCATTGTCCTTAAACCATCAGGCCAACCTAGAACTGAGTTGGAGTAAGTGGCTGTATGGGGACGGGCTCCTGGGATCTCCATCAGAACTGGGTCCTCACCCCCCCTAGCTGCTCTGGCCTGCAATGCCAGCTTTAGGGCCACATAGCTCGCTGGCCACAGTCACACAGGACGAGATGGTAAATGAGTTTCTCAGATTCCTTCCAGTAAATTAAGAGAAAATTTTCCCATGTGGAGGGGAAGATAGGGGTTTGGATGCCTGGAAGAGGGGTGGGGAATGTGGAGGCCCTCACATTTCTAATCACTTAGGTTCTCTCTCTGTGCCTCAGATCCCCTGTCAGTAAGATCAGGATAGAAGCAATATTGCCTGTGCCTGGGGTGGCTGTAGGTAGCGCAGGGGTTGAGTGACACTGGCTGAGGAAGGCACACGTGTGCTTGCCTCTGGCGAGCAGCGGGGAAGGCCTAGAGAGGCCTAGAAGCACCGGCCCAGGGTCCGTCCTGCCAACACCCTCTCCTCCGGCACTGTGGTGTCTCTCTCTTCAGGGGCCCTAAGACCAGAGAGGGGAGAAACCAACATGGGTCACCCAAAAAGTTAAGCTGGAGGGAGATTAGGCCAAGCCACAGTGGGAACTTGGGCTTTGGCCCAACAGCCAACCACAGGCCTCCTGCCTCTTCCCTTCTCCAAGAGCCACATCCGTGTGCGTGTGTAAGCTGACCACATGGCTGACCCCACAGCTGACCCCAGACACAGCTCCCTGCCCCACGACTGACCTGCTGGTGCTGGCCCTAGGAACCTCACAACAGTGTTACCAAGACCCTGCCCTTCTCATAGGGAGATGCAGCTGGCCAAGGACCTCTTCACAGAGCTGCGTCTGGGGGGCACTAGAGTCTGGGAGCCCAGTCACGGAGTCAGCCCTCCTTTGTCCTTCCTACTGTCAGTCCCAGCCAGAGGCACACAGGGCACGGAACCAGGCCCTCTCTGAGCTGGAGTGAGCAGAGATAGATAGAGACACAGAAACGGAAAAACCCACATGCGTGTCCTGGCCTCACTCCCAACCCAGTGCGCCCTCAGCACTGTCAGGCCCTCTTGTACTACCTCTCCCTCCTGTCACCTGTACCCCTCCAGTGCTCTACAGAGCCTCAGAGAGCAGGTACTGCTGCTAGTGTGTGTGGCTGGTGGAGGAGGGGCAGGGAGAACGGGAAGGGGACCGGTAGAGGAGGGTGTAGCAAGAGGAGCCGACTAGTCTGATGATAACTCACCTTCAAAATTTACCCCTGGGAGCCACCTCCCTGAAGTAGCAGGTGGTGGGAACCCCGATTGGGGAGAGGGAGCTGAGTAATCACAGGATTACTCAAACTGTTGCCCTGGAGCCTGGCCTGCCAGGAACTTACCAGCTAAGAGCTTGCTGGTGCCAGGAACTAGAGCCAAGCCGAGGTCAGGGACCTCTCACCAGCCCCTGAATCGCTGCTCCAGCGGCAGCCCTAGCTCTGCACACACCCGCTGTCAGGAAGACCTTTGCAGCTCTCCTGCTGCTCTCTGCTGAGGTTTACCAGGAGAAACCTTCTAATTCCACAGGCGTCCAAAAGGAGAGAGAAACACCCAAGCTCACAAGCTAGCTCCCTTAATCACCTGAGTGATGGAGTGACTTGCCTTTTGCCTCTCAAACGGGGTGACGTTAGGATCTGAGGTGCAGTCCAGATGCTGATGCCTAAGCTTGCTTGTCTTCAGCCTGTGCTTGAGCAGCAGGAATTTACCCCTCTTCCTGCTCTTGCATCAGGCTGCTCTTTCCAGGGGATGACGGCAGGGTTGGATGGCTCCCAGAGCTCATTCTTGTATCTTCCCTGCTATTCAAAGGGACCTCTAAAACTTAATTGCAATACAGTACTAGGAAAAGAAAATGACCTCCTCTGGATTGCTTCAGAGATTGAGGTATCCCCAGGAGCACCCTACAAGAACCCCTATGAGGAGAAATATGGTAGAGGCAAAGTAGTCCCGCTGCCTCCAAACTCTGTCCTGCACACCTGCACAGCTGCGAGATTCATTGATAGCGCCCTTTCAATGCAGAGCCTGGCCCGGTGCCACCTTAGAAAACCAACCCTGGGCCCTGTCCAGGTGCCCCGGTCCACAGAGAGGAAGTGGTCGGGGTAAAGGAGGGGCTGTAGCTGGGGGATCTCTCCCCTCAAACCCCAGAACAACCCCTAGTTTGATGGAGGATGGGTTCAGACAGAGGAAGCCTGGAGTCCTCACCTCCTCTTGCCAATCTAGGCTGGACCCTTTCCTCTGTCTCTCTTCTTTTTCTCCAAGGGATATTGAGTAAGGAGGCGTTGTACTAATAAACGTAAGTAATAGCTGAATTCGTACTCTGTGACAGGTTTTCTATACATTTTCTTAATGATCACAACCTTCTGAAGTAGATGCTACTAGTGTGCTCCCCATTTACAGATGAGAAAACTGAGGGTGCAGTGGCTGAGTAAGACTACACAGCCAGACCTCTGAAACTCTGCAAGCGGGGCCCTCAACCACTAAGCTGCCCAAAGGCACCCAGGAGAATGGGGTAGGGCACAAGGTTACCGGCTGTAGGGAAAGCATATGAAGGGAGCGTGGTGAAGTAGGAATGGAATTCAGGGAGGACACTCACAGAACGAAAGCCAGGACTCACGTCTGCATAAAAGTCCTGAGAGATATGACTCCCTGTATCCCAACTCTTCCTCTGTGGCCACAGCTTCTTCTGCCCCCTTTTTCTCTAAGGCCAAGGCAAGACAACTTATCCATCCCTATCCCCATCCTGCAGACTCCTGCCAGGAGACCACAGCCCTTTAGGGTGTAAACTGGGCTTCCATATGGAAGCAGATGTGATGGGAATGAGATGGAGTCAGGAAGGCTGGGGCAGACATGGCATAGCTGGTCTGGTTGGTTTAGGTCCTGTCTGACCTTCACCCCTTCTCTCCTTCTTACTGTTTTATAGATTTAGCTCTCACCCTGGAGATGCCTATCTTGAGTAGTTTAGGTGGATTGATTTAGGAGATTGAACTGGAATGTTATACTAGGTTATGAGTTACGCTGATTATTATTTGGAATATGGGTTGCGTGATCTTTCCTTTGAATTTTTATGTATAGAGCTGTGATTTTGGAAATGGAAGAACAGAACAGTCTTGGAGAGGCTACTGTCAACGTTCTCCAGAATCCTGGCCTTCTGACGAAGTTTGGTGGGCCTATCTCCGTCTATGCATATTGGCCGACAGTGACTGACCACGGACCCTCTTAGTCTGGTTACCACATCTTCTTGCAGAAAAGAGTGAATGAATGAGAAAGAGGAAAGGTCTCTTTTCTTAGCTTAGGCTTCTCCTCTCTCCTCAGCCAGAACTCTCAGTCCCTTCCCCACTGAGACCACAGCTCCTGGCCAGGGGTCTTGCACACCCCCACCTGCCACCAGCATCCCTCTTTTCTCAGCTTTCAGTTCCCCCAGCTTCTGCAAATCTGGAAACCAAGGTGGTTGATGCCACCACAGGGGAGCAAGGGAGGAAGCGCTGGGTGAGGGCCAGGGAGAAGCGGTTCCACCCAAGAACACTACTCCAGTCCAGGCCAGGGTCCTCCCCACAGTTGTGGGGAGAATTTTCTGCTGATACACCCAGATCCTGGGGCTGAGAAAATAGTGAAGCTAAAACTCAGGTGGGCGAAGGAGAGTCTGGGGTTTTGAAAAGCCACGAAAGACAGCCAGCCACCCGAAACCCCCTCCTGGTGCCCCCGCCACCCCCACAGTCTGGGACAGGAGAAAGGAGGGGAAACAAAAGAATGAGTGAAAACAACCAGTGGATGGGGGAGGGGATGAATCACCAGAGGAAGCTCTGAGGAGTGCAGCCCAGACAACAGCCTGAGCTCCAGGAGGGAGCCTTTTCTGCTCCAGGAGGGCAGCTGAAAGACCTCCCCCCAGGCCCTGCTGCCTCACTGCCCTGTCACTGTCCCTCCCCCATCCTTTCTGAGCCTCACCGCCCCAGGGAAGTGAGCACTGCATCAGCGGGAGGAGAGGAGACTAGTCCTCCTCCTTCCACTGGGGACCAGGAGTGAGATCCAGGGCTTAGAAGTCCTGGTTAGTTTCCGCTGGCAGCACAGAGGCAGGGGCAGAGGACCCCAATACCAAGGCGCATATTGTCATTGGCAGGATGGGACTCTTCAGATTCCAGTGCTGTGGGCTTCAGCTTGTTTGGGGTTTTCCGTTAGGAATAAGAGGAAAGGGAGAGAGAACGGCACAGGAGCACAGGAGCCGTGAAAGGACGGGGAAGCCCTTGAAGTCTGCAGGAGGCTCTGGGCTCTCAGAGTGAGATCTGCAGCGCCCTGGGGACCTGGAATTTGTTCTGGTTATCACCACCACCAGACTTAAGAAAGATCAGGGTACAGCAAAGACAGGCAAGTGACCGCATGCCCCTCAACCTCCCACCCCCCACCTAGGCCTAATGCCAGGGCTTCATGCTCACTTGCTCCACACCAGCCATGTCCCTTGGTGGGGGAGGAGACTGGGCCACCTTCCCTCTGTCCCTACTTGACAGCAGCAGCCACCACAGCCTGGACCCCATGCCATCACGGTCAGAACCTTCTCACAAACTGCTCGCTAGGCCGGTCAGGATGAGCTCTGTGTCTGCCCTGGGCAGCCAGCCCTCCCTCTGCACTTCCGCCTGGGGTCTCCGCACTGCCACTGCTCTGGGCGTCACACAAAGTCTTTGGCTGTCTTGGGAGTTCTCCATCTATGCCTACCTGTGGGTGCCTCCCTCAGCCCATGCGTCTTGTAAGTCTGACTTTTGAGTTCGGCCTCTGCCTCTCTCATCCTTGGACTGTTTCTGCTTCTGTGTGTCTGGCCCGTGGTCTTTGGGTGTGTCACTATCCCAAGGCCCAGGTCCTCTAACTCTCCTCATCAGGGTCAGATAACCAGGGGCTATGAGATACCTGGAAATGTCCCAGTGAGAAGGAGCAGTGGCACTGATGCCCAGATTGAGGGGACCCCTTCTCGTTCCTGCCAGTCTGAGTGGAGTGCAGGGGGATATAGCAGAGAGCTGCCCCCACATGGCCATCAGCCATTCTCCAGACTCCTGCTTGAGGCACACCCAGTCATTGCGTCCCCAGGTTGATTTTGCCGGTTTGGGGCCATTTCTGGGAAGACCAGCCTGTCAACCCTTGCTTGGTAATGGGGGAGTAGCCGAAAAGGAGACTGCAGTTCCACGGGGCTCTCCCTCCTTTGTTTGGAAGCTTTCGGTCCTTTCCCCACCCATCTCTATGCACCCCTGTTACTCCCCTGAACAGAAGAGGAGCTCTTTCCTTTCCGTGCTGCCTTGCCCCTCTGTCCTCTGGGTGAGCCGTGCCTCCTTCACCATCCTTGGGGATGCCGCCCTTAGGGACCTGGCTAGGACCTGGGCTCTTTCCTTTGTTCTGGACCCCTGGGATTGGGAGATTCTCCACAGTTGGTTTGGTAGTTTTATCTTAAAATTCAGCTCCCTTGTTTTGTGGATGGTAGACCAGAGCCCAGTGACTTGACTTGCCTACAACTACATGGCCAGTCGGTGAGAGGGGCGGCACAAGGAGCTGGTCTTCAGACCCTGCATCCCGGGGTCTCTCCTGGGCCCGGCATGGCCTCCCCTCTGTGGCTTGTGGGATGACTCTCGGTTGAAGCTGAGGCTGCCTCACACCCCCCAGAGGATTATGGGCTTCCCTTTTCCCTGTTTGCCCTCTGCTCTGAGGGGTTCTTTGGCTTCCTTAACACAGTGTGTGTGGGGTGTATGATTTGCCTCCCTTGCTCTGCTGGAAGGCACAGGGACACCAGACCTCTGTTCACTAGCTATTGGTACATGGAGCTAAGCCACGAAGAGGGCGAGGCTGAGGTCTTTGTGCTCCAGCATCTTGGCCCCCATCACAGGGGTGACTGAACTGGGAGTGTGTGCACACGTGCACATGGGGCACACTGGCTGGATTCCATGTGCCCTCACCTTCTGGCCTGGGCAGAAGGCACTGCGCCCCTGGGGCCTAGACGCTGGGATGCTGAGCCTTGCTGCCTGCTGACTTCAGTTCATTCTCATTGTCCTGCTGCTCCAGGCACAGCAACTCCTCTGGCCCCACTTTTCACTCCACTTATAGGCAGGTTGTAGGCACGGAGGGAAACACTGTAATGGCAGCCGGAGAGTAAGTTCTGGGCCCTGGGTAATTACTAGCCTTTATCCCCTCCCGGCTGTATAATCCTGGGTGAGGGACTTAGCCTCCCTGGGCTCAGTTTCTTTTTATAAAATAATGGGGGGTGGGGTGGGGTGGATATCTCAGGTACTTTTGGAGATTCTTTCCAGAACTCAAGATAGAGGAGTTTCTCCACAGTTCCTTCACCATCGCTGCTGTAAGGACCTGCCTGGGGAGCAGGACTGCCCAGCTACTCCACCCATCTGTTGGACCTGGACCTGACACACCCTGCCAGGGAGGAGCACCCAGCTTTGCTCACACTGTTCCCAGCACATGCTCGTTTCCAGAGGGCTCAGGAGTATTGACAGGATCCCAGCTCCCCCTCCCCAGATGGCCCCCTTCACTTACTTCGCATGACTGAGCCTGGGCTTTGCTGGCCTGGGCTCCCAGTCCTTCTCTGCAGGGTGGTGCGGGAGTGGGGCACAGAGGGTGCAGGTGGTGGTGCGGGAGTGGGGCACAGACGAGGCCTCTCGGCAGTGCCTCAGCCTGAAGCGCTGCACCTAAGCTCTCCCCCAGTGCTTCTGGGCAGGGGCGCTTATCCCACACAGGTGGCCAAGTGACAACCCCCACCCCGCCCCTGGGGGGCAGTGGGTAGGATGACAGGCGCCCCAAGTGGCCAATCTGGGCCTGGGGCAGCGTGTGAGGGGTGGGGCAGCCAATAGTAGGGGGTGTTGGAAAATTCCAAAACCACATGCGACAGCCACATGTGGTAAAGGCTGTTTCCACCCACCGGGGTATTCTGGCTGGGGAGCTGAGTGGAGATCACACTAGCCTGGGGCTAGGTTTCCACTCCTCTCGCTTGAGGACCCTCCGAACCTGACCCTCCTTGCAGGTGACTCCAGGGACAGGGATGTTTTCTGAGGTAAGTCCAGGATGTCTGCCCAGGTTGGTGGCCTGCGCTGCCTGAGACCCTGTGGACTCCAACAGCCCTGCCCAGCGTGGGGCAATCTGGAAGGCTGTCCCACCACCCACCATGCCAGAGCTGCTCCCTGCAGATGCCAGGTGCACTCTGGGCTGGGGCATAAATGAAAATGACAACGGCAGCAATAGCCGTCAGGCAAACACCCACAGTATGCAGGAGGGCTCAGTCCCTCAGAGATTTCCTCAGGAACAAGGTGCTAGAATTGGGATGCAGATAATAACAACAATGATAAAGGCAACGGTAATGCCAGTCATCGGCATCATCACGTACAGCCTTTGTGCCAGAAGTGGTTCTAAATATTTTATGTGGATTATCTGATGCTCACAAATCCTTCATGAGACAGTACTGTTATCCCCATTTTGAAGATGCAAAAAGTGAGAAACGGACAGGCTAAGTGACCTGCCTGAGATCACACAGCCAGTAAGTGGGGAGTCAGGATTCAAACCCAGGCAGACAGGCCCCAGATCCTCCTGGAGGGATGGGCGGGTTTCTCTGGCTCAAGTCTGCTTTTGAGACACCTCCTGGCATGTGAATCTTTCTTTATTTTCTTGGCCTGTGGGCCCTTCAAAAGAGCCAAACAATCACAGAAGCTCTTGCAGCCTCGTGTCTGCGGCCTTGGGAATTCCACTTTAGGGCCTCTCAGGAGTCAGGGCTCCTCTTGGTCTGGGTTCCCCCAGGTTCCTCATCTTAGACTCCACTTCTTGGAGTTGTCTCAATTTGGGGGCCAATTTGTAGAGTCTCTTGGCTTGGGGAGGACTTACTGTCTCCTGGATTCTGAAGAGGACCCCAGCAGCTCCTCAGCCAGGTACAGGCCTCTCCCTGCTGGCCCTCCCGGGGCCCCAGGAGCTGGGCTGTAGGTGGGGGAGGGGCTGCCACTTGGATCCTTCCCTTACTCATGGGGCAGGGTAGAGATGGTGGCAGAGGGCCAGGGGCTTGGATAAGGAGGCACAGTCCTGGCTGAAATCTCTGTGGTAAGGGGTTGAGCATAGGAATAGGGTTTGGCCTCTCCTAATTCCCAGTGCTCCAAAAGTCCCCTTACTCCCCCCACCCACATATGGTCCCTGACCCCCTCCCCCAGCTCACCTGCGTCACTCCCTGACCTGCTTTCCTCCCAGGGCCCTGCTCAGCATTTCCGTGGGGCCCTGTGGCTAGGGGCAGACAAGGCACCAATCAGGATTGTGCTGAGCAAAGCAACCTCCCACCAGGAGGATGTCGCATCCTAGATAGCCCCCTGCCCCTGGCTGCCCTGCTTTCTAAGCTGACTTTGCTCGGAACAGGCTGTCGGTGATTTTGGCAGTGGGAAGGATAGCAGTGAGCTCTCAGAAGGAACTGGTACACAAGCAAGGAAGGCCCAGAGAGGTCCCCATCAGTTGAGGGACCCATGCTTACAGAAGCCCTCAGGTGTTGAGGGTATGCACAGCTCTGATGGGCACAAGCTTTGGGAGTGAGGTGGAGTGAGGGCATTTTCTGGGAGAGTAGACTCTCCCACAAACTAGGAGAGTCAATCTGATGTGCTGAGAGGTCCCCAGAAAGGACGCTTACTCACTGCTGTCCATTAAAAGTCCTTACTGATGCTGGGTACGTGGTTCACGACTGTAATCCTAGCACTTTGGGAGGCCAAGTTGGGTGGATTGCCTGAGCTCACTGGTTTGAGACCAGCCTGAGCAAGACTGGGACCCTGTCTCTGAAAAATAGCCGGGTGTTGTGGTGGGCGCCTGTAGTCCCAGCTAGTTGGGAGGCTGAGACAAGAGAATCACTGAAGCCCAAGAGTTTGAGGTTGCTGTGAGCTGTGCTGCCACAGCACTCTACCGAGGGCGGCATAGTGAGACTCTGTCTCAAAAGAAAAAAAGTAAGTCCTCATCGAGGCCAGGTGCAATGGCTCATGCCTATAATGCTAACACTCTAGGAGGTAGGTTGATTATTTGAGCTCATGAGTTCAAGGCTAGCCTGGGCAAGAGCAAGACCCCGTCTCTACTAAAAATAGAAAAAGCTAGCTGGGTGTAGTGGCTCAGGCCTGTAGTCCCAGCTATTTGGGAAGCTGAGGCAAGAGGATCACTTGAGCCCCAGGGTGACAGAGTGAAACACTGCCCCCACCCCCCAACAAAAGAAAGTGGTTACTGAGCTGAGCTGGGACTCTTTTTACCTGCTGTAGTCTCAGTCTTTCAGGCTCCCGGGCACAGTCTCTGCCCCTTCTGCTCCCTCTAGAGATGAAGGCTTCCCTGCTCTCCAGCCCTGCACAGCCTGGCTCCAGGCTGGTTCACACCTCAGATGTGTTAACCACACCAAACCTGGCTGTACCACAACGGCCTGGTGCAGGCTCCCTGGCTGTTCCTGCCTCCCCACCTCCTCTTCCCTCCCCTCTGGCCCAGTAGCCCAACCCCTCCCATGTCCAGCATCTCTCTTCTCTTGTCCATGGTCCCTTTTCCTCTGTCCTCTCCTTGTTTCTTTACAGAACCTTTTCACTCTTCAGGCTTCCTCCTCATCTCCTCCCCTGGCCCTAATCGGTTTCCTCACACCTCCCTTTCCTTTCCCGTTTTTTTCCAGGCCAACCTGTCCTCAGTCTCTGCCATCTCTGTCCAGTCTCTGACCCTCCCAGATCCCTTGCTGGGTTCTTCTCCATGTCATCATGCCCCAGTACCAGCTCCCGCCCCAAGTCCTACTCACAGGTGTGGGTCTTCTTTGTAGTCAGCAGCTCTGTAAAGAGAAGGGAGGGTCAGCACCCCAAATCCAAGCCCCGCAGATGGCTGAGACACACCCCTTCCTTGCCAGGTGGGCTACCCCACCATGTCCCTCTCTCCTTCCCACTCTGCCCTTCTGCCAGTGGTCTTCCTGCAGGTCCTCAAAAGTGCCAGGCTCCTCACTGCCTCCGGAACGTCCCCAAGCTACCCCTTCTCCTTGGGGTGTCCCCCCACACCCCTTAATCTAGCCAACCTCTCTCCATTTCTCAGGTCTCAGGCTATGTCTCTTCTTGGGAGAAGCCATACACGCCCCTTCCCCTGCCTCACACACATGCAGCGTCCCGCATTTGATTTCCTGGCACAGGTCGCATCATCTAACTGGCACAATTGTGTCATTATCTAAAAGCTGGGTCTTTCCCGCCACACTGTAATCCCTATGAAGGCAGGGACACCTCTTGTCCATCTTGTTATTCCCAGAGCCTATTAGAGGTGCACAATAAATATTCTGCAGCCAGAGCCAAACCTCCTGCTGCTCATCTGCTCCTGAAAACGCTGGGGAGCTGGGGGCTGGGAGAAGAGAGCTGTGAATACAGACTCCTCTGGGGCATCCCTTCCTGGCTGCCTGTGTATCTGGGTCTGTGTGGAGCCCAGGCAGCAGGGAGCACAGGGGTGTGTGTGTGTGGGGGGGGTGACAAGGTGCAAGGACTCAGGGCAGCTCTTTTGGACAGGCTCAGCTGGAGCACGGCTAGGGCACTGTGGGCCACACAGTTACCATTCACCAAACATCTAGCCAGGGAGCTCCTGGAAAGAGATTTCCTCTGCCAGTCCTTGGTCCATTTCCTACACCCAAAGAGCAGGGCCAGTCTTTTGTCACAGAAAGCCCTCAGTCCTGCCTTATTCCCCCTACAGCTTTCTTTCTGTCCCTAGTCCTACTCACGGGTGCGGGTCTTTTTGGAGCCAGCAAAGACTGACTCTGTTCTTGGGTTGTTTTTTTCCTTTTGGTCTCCAATCCTGACACCCACCCCGTTTCCCAGAAAACACTGCCCCTCTGCCTTGAGATGCTCCCCACCAGCAGGCTTCTGTCCTGGGCAGGTGGGGGAGAGTGGGCCCACGGCCTGGGCACTGCAGGGTGGGACGGGGAGCCTGCACAGCCCTGCCCAGCCCCACCCAGCTTCCTCCCTGACGTGGCACCCGCTCATCGTGCTCCCCTTGCTTGCCCCGACAGCTGAGTTCTCCCTCCGCCAGGTGGCCCTGGAGCTGGCAGCTCTGGCACTCAAACTTTTGCCCTCTATGCCCAAAGTTGAGCAAGCATGTGGCGGTGTCCCTGCTCTGAGGGGCTTCCTGCTCAGATGGTGTGTGGGGCCAGGGACTACCTTATTTTCATCCCTCCCTGCTGCTGACCCCCGCACCCCTGGGGTCAGGCTGGTAGTCATTGGCAGCTGTCAGGGTGTGGCTGCCACCCCTCCAACCAGGTCTGTCCCTCCTTACAGGACAGCTTTCTCCATGGGATGAGACGAAGGTGGAGCTGCCAGCCTCCTGCCACTGCTGCCTGGGGGCCTCAGCAGCTGAGATCAGGAAAGCAGGGTCACTCCCCACACCTGATCCCTCACCACTGGGCATGGACCTAGCCTCCCTGACTCTGCTCTTTCCTTTTCCTCCCCACCCCAACCTGTCTCTCCTCCCTGGCTTCTTCCTTCCTTACCCCTCAGTGCATTTCCTGTCTCTCCCCTCTTCCCATTGCGCCTTCTCCGGCCTCGCTCCAGCCCCTCCTCCTGCTTCAGTTTCTATCCAGGCTTGTTCTGCCTCACCCACATGCCCTCCTCTGCCAACCCACTGCTCTCCCCTCCGGACTCTCCTCCCTCTCTTCCTCACTTCTGCCTGGTCTCTTCCCATTTCTCCCTCCTCCAGACCTCCTGGCAGTCTCTTCCACCTGCTGCAGGGCAGTGAGCAGTCTTACCCCCCGAGGCTCGGTGATGTCTCTGTGGGGCCCTGTCCATGGGGCAGCTCCCTCAGCGCAGTCCTTGCTGCCCTGGCTGCCCAGGAGGGCAGGGAGCAGGGCCCAGGGGAGGGAGGAGGGCGGGGAGGGAGCACCTGGCCCGTCAGCAAGCAGGGGAAAGGAGTGGCTGGCAGAGCGTCCTGGCACCAGGAGGGGACATGAGGAGGGGCCAGCAGACCAAGTTATGGAGACTTGAGGAGAAACAGGGTAGGAGAAAAGAAGGGAACTAGCATTTGCACTGATGGATCACCTACTGTGTGCTGGGCCCCTTGCCAGGCACTTTATGTGAATCCATGATTTTACTTGTGTAATTCCTCACAACAGCCACCGTAGGGAAACATGATCACCCTGGATTTATCAAGTCAAGCAATGCTCAGAGATATCAATGGCTTGCCCAAGGACGTATACGAGGCTAATACATGACTGAGCTATGATTTGAACCCAGAACACATTCTGTGACCTCAGAATCCTATTGCTTCTTCCTCACTATGGCAGATGACAGGGATAGGAGAGATGGGGAGAGGAGAAAAGGGGAGGGGAGGGCACGTTTGGGGGATGGGATGCTGCCTCTTCTGCAGATTGGGTCAGGCCTCAGTTCCTGAGGCCCCTGATAACTCCCATGTGCTCCCAGTCCACTGCGGAGGAGGGGGCAGGCCAGGAGGAGTGTGCTGAGGCCAGGGCCAATGGGAGGGGAGAGGAGGGAGAGATGGCATCCTGGACTGGTTGGGAGAAGGAGAGGCCTCCAGACTGAGGCCCACACTGAGGCTTGCACAAAGGGCCCTAACGGCTCCCTCCCCGACCTCCTCTCTTCCCCTGGGTCCGGGAATGAGGGGGTCTGTGGACGCTGGGTGCCACTTTTGCCTTGCACAGCCTGGACCCAGAGTTTGATTAGCTGGGCCTGGCTCTCTGGTTACCCAACAAGCAGCTGGCTGGGGGCCAGGCTGCAGTAGAGGCTCCCGGGCACCACCTCCTGCTCTCCTTCCCTGGTAAACAGCAGAGCAGGAGCCAGCCATGCCACAGCCTCGTGACTCGCCCACTCCCCCCACCTGATGCACGTGGCACCTGGTGTGGAGAGGGCAGACAGCTGTCCCTTCCCTCTTTGCCCTCCCGAGCTGCCATCCTCTCTCCTGCCCCACCCTGGAGTTTCATGCTCTGCTAGCATCAGCACCTCTGTTCCTGGGTAGCTCCCAGAGCCTCCCAATGGTTGTAGCCTGAGGGACAAAGGTTAGAAGTGGAGAGGGATTTTCTGACTCCTAAGATGGTTGACAAGGGATGGGGAGTGAGGAAGAAGGGGAGCATTCGGAGACCTTCTGTACTGAGAGTCTAGGGGCACGTGTCTTGCCTCTGAAGCTTGGATTGTCCCCATGTTTTTTGGTAAATGTGGCCTAGGCTTCTGCATGTGCTTCTCTGCACAGAGGGGGATGCTAGTCTGTTTGGGGGCCCTGCCCCTTGGGCACCCCATCAAGCACCATCTGCGAGCCAGCAGGAGACTGGATGTGGGGTGTGGGAGGGTTCAGGGCAGTGGGGGTAGTGTGGCTCTGTCTCTCCTTCCCTAGACCTTGGCCTTATCCTCTCTCTCTGTCTATCCCTGCTGGTCCCTGCTGGCTGTGGCTCTCTGGCTTTCCCCTCCCTGTCTTTACTCTTGAGGCCTCTCTTCCTGAGTGGCTCTGCGATCCCAGGGCCCTTCCTGACTAATTGTGCTGCTCCCTTGCAGGCGCAGAATAGAAGTCACACAAAATGCTTGCAGATGGGCACTGGGCATCCCCGGATGCCCCAGGTGTGTCTGCCTGTCCAGCTGTGCCACTTCGTGCTGCTGTGTGGGACGGGGAGCAAGTGACTGGAGGTTGAAGGGATAGGGTGCTGCCTGTAGGCCTAAGAGAGTCACAGGCTTCCTAAGCATTTCAGGTCTTTTCCCATTCCCTGCCCTAAGCACTGGATGGCTTGGGTTCTTTCTCCCTAGGACAGGAAGTTCCCTTGGTTATCCTTTTGGGAAATGTCCCTTCTCACCTGAACTACCTCCCTCTTGCTGCAGTCAGAGCTCCTTTCTCAGAGGAATGGTCCTTTCAAAGCAAGGCAGTGGTTATTTCCTCTTCAAATACATTCTTACATTCATATGCAAGGACAGGCTGATAGGGATCAGAGAATCATTTCACGCCCCACGTGCCCAGTCCCCTTATCAGTCCCGGCTATCTCAATGCAGGGGGCAAACAGCCTGAAGGATGTGGAGGGTGGTGGTGGTGGCTTGGAACTGGGGAGCAGTCACCAACTTCTCTTTCCCTTCCTCCCCACCCCCAAACCACAGAAACCACTTAAAGCTCAACACAGCCTGCCTTTCAGGGAGGGCCTGGAGGCTAAAGGCAGAACTGTGTGTGGCCCTGGAAGCCTGCAATGCCACACTCTGCCCCAGCCCCATCCTTAGAGGGCCCTCTTCTGTGGGAAGCCTGATTCAGTGGTAGAGGACCACCTTCCTTTGAATCCTAGGGGGCACCAAGCCTGGGGGAAACTTCAGTCCAGTGGAATAATTCAGGGAGGGGCTGTGCCTCAACCGTTAAAAAAAAAAGGGTAGCTCAGACTCTATAAACATCTGTAGCCTCCAGAACTCACAGCCTCCACCCCTCCTCTTCCTGTGACAAAGGCCACTGTGGGTGGAGGGAACAGTGGGAGTTTGACCCTTGCTCCTGGCCTTGAACTCTCTTTGGTGAACCAGCCTATCCCTATAATGTCAATTAACATTTATAGTCACACAGGCTTGGAGGCAGAGAGAAGGGTTGAAAAGAGGCAGAAGTTCTGATTGTGGAGCAGAAATACACGAAAGAATGTTAAGGCAAATCTCAGGCCCCACTTACCACATCAATAAAAAAGGGGCAGTGTAACTGTTCTGACTAGTGCCCTACAAATGCTTTGGGGCCAGAGCTGTCTGCACATGGGAGGGATTCTTTTTTTTTTTTTTTGAGATAGAGCCTCAAGCTGTCACCCTGGATAGAGTGCTGTGGCATCACAGCTCACAGCAACCTCCAATTCCTGGGCTCAAGCGAGTCTCCTGCCTTCGCCTCCCAAGTAGCTGGGACTACAGGCGTCCGCCACAACGCCCAGCCAT
>CAUYRH010097053.1:0-12695 GCA_963574655.1 Perodicticus potto
ATCAAAAATACACTACTGGGACCTGATCAAACTAAAAAGCTTCTGCACAGCCAAGAACACAGTAAGTATAGCATGCAGACAGCCCTCAGAATGGGAGAAAATATTTGCAGTTATGGCTCCGACAACAGTTTAATAATCAGAATCCACAGAGAACTCAAACGTATTAGCAACAAAAGAACAAGTGATCCCATCTCATGGTGGGCAAAAGACTTGAAGAGAAACTTCTCCAAAGAAGACAGAGACATGGCCTACACATACATGAAAAAATGCTCATCACCCTTAATCATCAGAGAAATGCAAATCCAAACTACCTTGAGATATCATCTAACTCCAGTAAGATTAGTCACATAACAAAATCCCAAAACCAGAGATCCTGGTGTGGATGTGGAGAAAGTGAACACTTCTACATTGCTGTTGGGAATGCAAACTAATACATTCCTTTTGGAAGGATGTTTGTAGAATACTTAGAGATCTAAAAATAGAACTTCCATTTGATCCTATAATTCCTTTACTAGGTATATACCCAGAAGACCAAAAACCACATTATAACAAAGATATCTGTACCAGAATGTTTGTTGCAGCCCAATTCATAATTGCTAAGTCATGGAAGAAGCCCAAGTGCCCATTGATTCATGAATGGATTAATAAACTGTGGTACATGTATACCACAATTTATTAACTGGGATATTATGGAATATTATGCAGCCTTAAAGAAAGATGGAGACTTACCTCTTTCATGTTTACATGGATGGAGCTGGAGCATATTCTTCTTAGCAAAGTGTCTCAAGAATGGAAGAAAAAGTATCCAATGTACTCAGCCCTACTATGAAGCTAATTTATAGCTCTCATATGAAGGCTATAACCCAACTATAGCACAAGAATATGGGGAAAGGGGCACAGAAGGGGAGGGGAGGGGAGACGATGGAGGGAGGGAGGGTAATTTGTGGGATCATATCTATGGTGCATCTTAAAAGGGTACAGATGAAACTTACTAAATGCAGAATACAAATGGCTTCATACAATAACCAAGAAAATGCCATGAAGGCTATGTTAAACAGTTTGATGAAAATATTTCAGATGGCATATGAAGCCAGCACATTGTACCCCTTGATTGCACTAATGTACATAGAGCTATGATTTAATAAAAACAAAAAATTCTAAAAAAAAAAATCTCAAAACTACAGATGTTAGCATGGATGTGTAAAAAAGGAAACACTTCTGCACTGCTTGTGGGAATGCAAGCTAATACATTCCTTTTGGAAAGAAGTTTGGAGAAGGCTCAGGGATCTAAAAGTTGATCTGTCACTTGATCCTGCCATTCCTGTACTAGATTTTTATCCAAAAGCCCAAAAATCACTTTGCAACAAAGATATTTGCAGCAGATTGTTCATTGCAGCTCAATTCATAATTGCCAAGTCATGGTAGAAGCGCAAGAGCCCATTGACCAATGAATGGATTAATAAATTGTGGTTATATGTATACCATGGAATACTATGCAGCTTAAAAAAGATGAATACTTTACCTCTTTTATGTTTACATGGATGGAGCTGGAACTTATTCTTGTTAGTAAAGTATCTTAAGAATGGAAGAAAAAGTATCCAATGTACTCAGTACTTTTATGAAACCGATTTATAATTACTCACACTTTCTTATGAAAGATACAACTATAGCCAAGGATGAAGGAGAGAAGTGGAGGGGGATGGGAGGTGAGGAGGTAGGTTTGATAAAGGGAGAGTAACAGGGGGACCACACCAATGGAGCATATTGCAAGGGTACAAGTCAAATCTATCAAGAATAGAACATAAATGTCTTAACACAATATTTAAGTAAATGAGGCAAAAGCTATGTTGAGTAGTTTGATATAAGTACTCCAAATTGTATAAAAATATCAACACATTATGTCCCACAAATGCATAAATGTATTCATGATCTATGTGTATATGAATTAATAAGAGGAATAAAAAAAGAAGACTTCAGCAGCAATCTCAACAACAAAGATAAACAAATGGGACTTAATTAAACTTAAAATCTTCAGCATAGCTAAGGAGACAGTAATTAAAGGTAAAAGACAACCTTTAGAATGGGAAATGATATTTTCAGGGCATGAATCTGACCAAGGATTGATAACTAGAATCTACAAAGGACTCAAATTAATCAACAACAACAAAAAAAAGCATAAACAATCCCATCTACCACTGGAAAAAGATATGAACAGAACCTTCTGATGAAGAAAGATGAATGGCTAAAAAACATATGAAAAAATGCTCATCATTCCTAGTCATCAGAGAAATGCAAATCAAAACCACCCTGAGATATCACTTAACCCCAGCAAGAATAGCTGACATCACAAAGTCCCAGAGTTGCAGATGCTGGCAAGGGTGTGGAGAGAAAGGGACTCTTTTACACTATTGGTGGAACTGCAACCTAATACAGCCTTTTTGGGGAAAAAAAAGTATGGAGTGTCTCAAAAAGCTCAAATTAGACCTCCCATTTGACCCCACAATCCCACTACCCAGAAGAAGAAAAAAATCGTTTTACCATAAGGACATTTGCACTAGACTGTTTATAGCAGGTCAATTTACAATTGCCAAGATGTGGAAACAACCTAAATGCCCATAAACTCAGGAATGGATTAACAAGTTGTGGTATAAGTATACCATGGAATACTATTCAGTTGTAAGAAAAGATGGTGACTTTACATCTGTTGTATTAACCTTGATGGAGTTGAAACACATTTTTCTTAGTAAAGTATCTCAAGAGTGGAAAAGAAAAGTGTCCAATGTACTCAATACTAATGCGAAACCAATATATAAACAACGGCACCCCCACATGAATGATTAAACATAAATATATTCTAGCAAGGGGGAGGGGAGAGGAAGAATGGGGAGGGCTGAGGATAGAAGGTGATCAGCTGGAGGAGGGAGGGCAATTGGCAGGTTCTCAGCTAATGTGCACAATGTGAGTGTGTTCAGCACGACCCCTGGATGAAGGGCTCAACTAAAAATTGAACTTTACCTTGAATCAAAAACAATGTAACTTAAACTTTTGTACCCTCATATTAATTTTAAATAAAAAAAGAAATATCTTCTTGTTGTAGTGTTCCTTCAATCATTATATAGTATTCAGCTCATGGCTTAGAAGAATCAACATTGTAAAAATATCTATACTTCCCAAAGCAATCTATAATTTTAATGCAATACCCAGTGAACTACCAACATCATACTTTGAAGATCTTGATAAAATAGTTCTACAATTTGTATGAAACCAGAAAAAAACCCTGAATAGCCAATGCAACTCTATAAAATAAGAACAAATCTGGTGGTGTCACTTTACCAGACTTCAGGTTATACTACAATTCCATAGTCATCAAAACAGTATGATACTGGCATGAAAATAGAATCATATATCTAAGGAATGCAACAGAGAATCTAGAGATGAAACCAGCCTTATGTGGCCATCTGATCTTTCCCAAAGCAAACAAAGTCATTCACTGAGGAAAAGAATCTTTATTCAATAAATTGTGCTAGGAGAATTGGTTAGCCACATGTAAAAAACTGGCCACACTTCTCACCACTTATCCACACACTGGACCCATACCTCTCACCACTTATAAAAATTAACTCACAATGGATAAAAGATTTAATTCTAAGATATGAAGCTTTAAAAACCCTAGAAGAAAGTGTGGGGAAAACTCTTAATCTTATCAGTCTAGGAAAAGAATTAATAAGGCAGACCCCACGGGCAATTACAACAAAAACAAATATATGAGACCTGATCATATTAAAAAGTCTCTGCACAGCTAAGGACATAATCACCAAACAATCAGACAACCTTCAGAATCTGAGAATATATTTGCATACTACAAATCTGACAAAGGGTTAATGACTAGAATCTACAATGAGCTCAAGAAAATAAACAAGAAAAGAGCAAATACCTCCATTAAAAATTGGACAAGAGACATGAACAGAAACTTTTCTCATGAGGACAGCCAAATGACCAACAAACATATGAAAAAGGCTCATTGTTTCTAATCATCAGAGAAATGCAGATCAAAACTAGTTTGTGACATCACCTAACCCCAGTGAGAAGAGCCCACATCACAAACTTCCAAAGCAACAGATGCTGGTGTGACTGTGGAGAGAAGAGATCACTCATACACTGTTGGTAAGACTACAGTCTAGTTCAGCCTCCATGGAAAGAAATACAGAGAATCCTCAAAGAACTAAAAGTAGATACTCCATTTGATCCTGCAATCCCATTAATAGTTAGCTATCAGAAAAATAAAAGGACATTTTACCATAAAGACATTTGTACTCTAATGTTTATAGTAGCACAATACACAATTGCATAGATGTGACAACTGAACACACATGAATGGATTAATAAATTGTGATATACGTATACCATGTAATACTATTCAGCTATAAAAAGATGGAGATTTTTATATCTTTTGTATCAACCTGGACAGCTTTGGAGAATGTTCTCCAAAGCAAAGTATCATAAGAATGGAAAAAAAATATCACATATACTCAGTACCAATTTGAATGTCATGGATTAACAACTATATGTTCACATGAGAGAAAAACAAAATTAAATTCAAATGAGGGAAAAGAGAGAAGGGGTTAAGTTCCAACCCAATGGGAACATTGCACAGGTATATGGAACACTCTCTGGGTGAAGGACACATGGACTTTAACCTTACAAAAGCAATTTATGTAACCTAATCATAAGTACCCTTATATTAACCTAAAATTTAGGAAAAGTGTTTGGCCAACAACAATGAGATAAGAGAATTTTGAAGACCTTCTATTTTGGGGGTCTCTAGGCCCTCCAGGAGGGGACTTTGTCTTCTGACTTTTGCCACTCTTATGTAGAGTGGAGGTTCTATGAGCATTGGTTGAGGAACTTGTCAAATAAACAGCCTTCTCCTTCTCACATAAGGCATCAGGATATTGAACCACAATGCACATTTCAGTATTGTTTAAAATAGTGCAAAATTGGAATCAGCCCAAGAAATCATCCATGGAAGAATGGATAAATAAAATGAGGTACATTCTTACAATGGGAGACTATAACAGTGCATATGAGTAAACCTGAAGTACATTTATCAATTGTGGATCCAACTTGAAAACATACTTACACTTATTACCCATATATCCTTGATACAAAGGATGACAACATGCAAAGCAGTATTGTATATTGTATGAAGATATCCTCATATGTTTACATTATATTTGTAGTAACAATACAAAGAAAGGCCACAACCATCTTTAAGATAGAGGTTTGCTCTGGGATAAAAGAGAGGAAAATGAGATCATGGAGGGATATAAAAAAGGCTTTGACTCTGTCTATCATATTTTATTTATTAAACTAGGTGGTAGATTCATAAGTGATTTTATACCTTTCTCTACATTTAGACATATCTAATATTTTTCATACATTAAAATCATTATCCAAATTTTCTCATTGTAGCAGGCCATCTACAGAGGTCTGCCAAGTTCCAATGGTCACTCACGTGAACTGAGCTGCTCCTCACATTCAGAACTGGAATTTGTACAGATTAACAAACTTGTGTTCACCCCAGAAAGGGCATGCCATTTAGTGCTATACCCTGAAAAGGGATCTTTGGACTGTGAACTTTCTAGTGGCTTTGTGGAAGCCATTAATACCTTATAACTGGTTTAGAAATTCCCTCTCAGATCCCTGAAGGTGTAGGACTGAGGACCTGTTGGTTGGCATGGGGAGGTCAGAGGTAATTCTAAGGCAGTGGCCACAGTAACTTCTTTTTTAAAATGAATGTCATCTCAGGAAAAATTTAAATGTTTATGAGATACTCTTTCCCCTTTATTGGAAATGAGAAGATCTTTTTTTGAATTCTAACTTGGATTATTCACTTTAGAGAATAAAATAATGACAATGAGACCATTGGTTCTGCCATTAAATCATTAGTATCCAGCCAAATTTGAAGGATAACTACCCAGAGGTTCCTTTCTCATATTTCATCTTCAGATTAGATTGTGTGTCATGTGGTTGGGTGGTCATGTGAGGCTTGTGTTTTGATGGGCAGCTTATCACAGTTTTGGAGTAGGGGATGACAAACTATGGCTCAAGGGCTAAATCAGGTCATAGGCTGCTTTTGAAAATAGAGTTTTACTGGAATGTAACACACTCATTCATTTATGTGTTGCCTATGATTGCTTTTGCATTACAGCAACAGAGTTGAGTAGTTGTGAGAGAGATCAACTGGCCTAGAAAGACTAAAATATTTATGATCTGGTTCATTTCAGAAAGTTCATTAATTCCTGGTCTAGAGCATGAGGAACTGATCAGCAGGACAATGCTGTGTGCAGGCAGTGGAGGCACTGGGGTCCAGGCAGGAGAAGAAAGAGGCAGAGGAAAACACAGGACCAAGTCAATCCATTTAATCAATCTACCACCAGCCAGCAATATTTGCAGACATGCTGAGGTTATTCCAACCCTACATCCAATGTAGCCACCACTACTACCTTTTCTATTAGTGTCTCTAGACTTGTGCAAACCCAAAACCATTAATTAATTACCAGACTCTGATGTTTCCATACCTCTCAAATCTACTCCTCTCTTTGTCTTTATCATCTCAGTTGCCGGCCATTGGCTCATTCGATTGCTTAGGCCAAAAGCCTTGCAGTCATTTCTGACTTCTAACTTTCTCTCCTTTAATTTTTGTTTTTTAAATTGTAAATTGATTAATTATAATTGTATGTATTTATTGGTTACAAAATGATTTATAATTTATGGGTATAATGTGAAATAATTAAATCAAGCTAATTAATGTACCTATCACTTCAAATACTTATCATTTTCTGTGGTGAGAACACTTAAAATTTACTCTTAGAGATTTCAAAATGCACAATATATTATTATTTGCTATCTTCGCCACACTGTAAATATGTTTTAAAGAAAAAAATAACATTATTCTTCCTAACTAATTGATATTTATACCCTTTAATGATCATTCAATAGGCAAGATATGGAAGCAATCTAAGTGTCTGCCAGAAGATGAATGAATAAACAAAATGTGGCACATAGTGCATACAATAGACTACTATACACTCTTATAAAAGAAGGAAATTTTGTAACAATATGGATAAACTTGGAGGACATTATACTAAGTGAAATAAGCCAGGCACAGAAAGACAAATGCTGTATGGTCTCACTAATATGTTGAAGCTAAAAAGTCAATCTCATAGAATCAGATAGTACAAAGATGGTTACCAGACTCTGGAAGGTGGGGAGAGATGAGAGATAGGGAAAAGGGAGATGCTGATCAAAGGGGACAAAGTTTTGTTTAGACTGGAAGAATAAGTTTTAATAACTTATTGACTTCTTTCTTTCTTTGCATCATACACATAAAAATCTGTTAGCAAATTCAATTGGCTCTACTTCCCATGTATATTATAATTTGTATATCAAATTCTATATATCAGAACTTCTCATCTCTCCACTACTATCTCACAGGCTCAAGTCACCATACTCTCCTGCTTGGATTACTGTAATTTCCTCTTATTGGTCTTCCTTATGGTCTATCCTCTGAGTAGCAGCCAAAATGGTCCTTTTAAAACATAAGTGAGATTATGTTATTCCTTTTCCAAAAACCTAATAAAATTTAAATCCTTAGTTTATAAGGCACTACACCACCTGACTTCCTGTTACTTCAATCTCAACTTCTACCAGTCTTCTCCACTTACATCATTTCAACCACACTAGCCTCCTTGCTGTGTTTTCAACCATACCAGGCCTTACCACATGAACTCCTCTTGGTCTAGAACAATTTCACAATATTCACGTGACTTCTTCCTTCCCTGACTTCAAGTCTCTGCTCAAATATAACTTCTCCATGTTATTTTCCCTGACCTATCCAAAACTGGGAATCTCTGCTACTTTCTATCCTTCTTAGCTTTGCTTCAGTTTTCTTTAAAGCATCCACCATCATTTGACACAGTATTTATTTACAAAATTATCTTATTTATGGTCTGTCACCCCCCCCCCATTAATATATCAGCTCAATGGGTGTAGAGATGTATGCTGCTTTGTTCACTGTTATATTCAACTAGCCTGGGATAGCTCCTGGCATATAGTAGGCATTCAAAAATATTTGTTAAATGAGTAACTGGGAAGCAATTTTTAATGGGGGTTTAATGGGCCTTGACAACTGCTGGGAACACTCAGTAACATTATTACTATGCTTTTTATAAGATAGCTCCTACCCACCTCAGAAAGAGCACATCCAATAAGAAAACTCAGGACTTCAGGTCTCTTAGGCATGGTGGTCCTTTGGCATTGGACACCTCCAGTCAAATTTGATACGTTGCTTTGGTTTGTCTGAAATGACCATTTAGACCCTTGGAAGTGTCTCATATTCCTCCTTCAACATTTTCCTTCCCTTAAAGAAGGGATATTAGGACTCAGTTTTCTTCTTTAGTACACTCTGCTTTATTCAAAGGAGGAAATTTAGTTCTCTCTCTCTCTCTCTCTCTCTCTCTTTCCGTGTGACCATGACCCATCTTCCTGAGAACATTTGAGCAGTGTGATTACAATGGCAGAGACAGAAGTGCTGGCAGGCAGGTCATTAGGTACCACTAAATTATTTCCCCTGGAACCTCATCTTTTAGCCATAGGCTTCTCTCTCTCAATAGAAGCAATTTGTATGGATAAAAGACTCTTTGGCAGCTTGAAGTTGAGGCCAGCACCGAGGGGTGAAACAGGCTTAAAATAGCTCCATGAAGTCATAAACTCTTAATGATCAAATCTTTTAGCATCCCTGGGATGCTGTAGCAAATCCAGCTCAAAATCTCCCCACCTCTTGGTTGCCAACTTCACTGAGACAGTGGTGTCTTTGTTCCTCTTATCAGCCTGAATAATTATGCTGTCGTAAGTGGGCCCTTTTACCATTTCATTCCTTTAAAAGACTCCTGGGAGAAGGAATAGGTCAGATGAGCACAAAGAGTCTGCCCCATCTTTTCCACCTCAGAGCTGGCTTTGCCCTTCAGGAATGGTTGATTCCAAATGCAGATGCTATGTTCAGGAGATATTCCAGTGGCACTGTGTGTCTCTCTCACTGAGATCTTTTAGTGCCAACCTCATCACCACTACTTGCTGAGATTGGTTCAGGAAGCTGATAGAATCATAGGAACCAGAAAGATCATCAAGATGCCATGCTGACCATTTTCCTGTTTCCAGACTGGGGCAAGCCTAGATGGGTAAAATATTTCTATTTGGTGCTATTAAAATAAACTTTTTGGCAATAGTGATTGTACAACCTGCTTTATCCCTCCCTTTGTTGAGAATTAAAGTGTTGCTTCCCTCCAACAATAAGAATTTCAAGTCCATTAGAGATAGGTATGGCAGCTCCATTCTCAGGGTCAATATAAGGTCACGTCCAAGCATGTGAACATCTCAACTAAAGGCCTGAATTTTGAACCTGTTGGTTGACAATTGTATCACAAAGTCAGGATGCCATAGTCATTCCCTTTTGCATATAATTACTTTGGGAGAGATTTGGAGCCCTTGTTTCAGAGGATGGTATTTAATTTATTTGTTTACTCATCAGTTCACTCAATAAATATTTATTAAGCACCTACAATATGTCAGGAATACTGCTAGGTACTAAGAGTTCAATGTTAAAGACAAATAGACATGGTTCCTACCTTCAAGTTGCTTATTGATGCTTATTGATGCTCATTAACCATACCCAAATGACACATTTCTGTGATAAATTAAAGAGAGGTGCTAAGAAAGTAATTCTTGATTTGAGTCATGAAAAATAAGCAGGCATTCTTTCCTTCACCCACTCCCTCCTTCTCTCTGTCTGCTCGCCCCTTCCCCCATGCCCCACTGTGTCATTAATTGTCCTCATATCAAAGTTGAATACATAGGATTCATGCTTCTTCATTCCTGTGATGTTTCACTAAGAATAATGTGTTCCACCTCCATCCAAGTTAGTACAAATGCTGCAACATCTTCATTTTTTTTGATGGCTGAGTAATATTCCATGGTATACATATACCCTAGCTTACCAATCCATTCCTGGGTTGAAGGACATTTTAGCTATTTCCACATTTTAGCAATTGTAAGTTGGACTGCAATAAAAAGCCTAGTACAGGTGTCTTTATAATAAAAGTTTTTTTTTTTCTTCTGGCTAGATGCTCAGTAATGGGATTGCGGGATCAAATGGAAGGTTTAGGTTGAGTTCTTTGAGGTTTCTCCATACTTCCTTTCAAAAAGGTTGTATTAGTTTGCAGTCTCACCAGTACTGTAAAAGTGTTCCTTTATCTCCACATCTGTGCCAGCATCTGCAATTTTGAGATTTTGTGATATAGGCCATTCTCGCTGGAGTTAGATGATATCCCAGGGTGGTTTCAATTTAAATTTCTCTAATAATTAGGGATGATGAGTATTTTTTCATGTGTTTACTGGCCATTTGTCTATCATCTTTAGAGAAGATTCTATTCATCTCTCTTCCCCATTGATGTATGGGATTGTTGGTTTTTTTCTTATAGATTAGTTGAAGTTCTGTATAGATCCTGGTTGTTAAACTTTTGACTGATAGAAAATATGCAAATATCTTTTCCCATTGTCTTTTCTATTGTCTATAAGATTTGGCATGATCTGTTTTTGAAATTATCTTTTACTCTTATTTATAAATATTAGTTGTCTATTTTTTGAGACTTTGGGAAAAAGATAAGTTAACTGATGACTCCACACTGAGCCTGAGTTAAAGCATTCTATGATAGACATATTCTTATTTGACAATGTGAATGTTACTTTCTTTGCATTATTATTATTAATATTGTTTAATATTTCAATGCAGTAATTGTCTGATTTCTTTTATGAATGTATTTATATTCTTTCATTCTTTTCGAGGTTTTTGTTTCTAGTCCGTATCTTAAACACTGTTATTGTTATTAAATATTAGGCCTTTTTAATTCTGTGAAGGTAAAAAGTGGAAACCTAATAAACACATGTATATGTAAAAATTAAAAAAAAAAGAAAGAGTTTTTTCAGGCAAGACAGCCAACTGGGAGCAGCTTCCAACAGAGGCTCCTGTCCAAAAGGAAAGATAAACTCCAGAAACTGCCCAATTGAGCTGAAGACTGGAACCCCAGCCAAGAGAGAGAAGTGATAACTGCAGGTCACCTCTGCTGAGCAAGCTGTAACTCCAAGAAACCAAGCTTCAGGCAGAAAAACTGAACTAAAGTTTTACACCATTCTGAACTTCCAGGACACTCTTCCCCCCTTAACTGATGCACCAGACGCCTGACCTCTGCTGAAACTGAGGGAGGAGGACTTGAGCAGTGCCCACCCTCCCTGTCTGCTGGACCAGGCGGCCTGCCAGGCAAGAGACTCCAGCCCCCACCAAGACCCTGCCAGCCCCCAGGCCAGGGACTCTGCCCAGAATTGTGGGGCTCCACTCTGCCCCTGCCGACCCCACCACCTGCTACAGCCAGGGTCTCCACCAGGACACCTACACACCCTGATTGGCACCCTGCTGGGCCTTGGCCCACTGCCAGCAGCAGCCAGGAACTCCGCTGGGACTCCCATGTGGTGCCAATCTGTGCTCCGCCCAGCCTCGGCCCACCACCCGCTGTGGCCAGGGAGTCTTCCAGGACCCCCTCCTGGCTCTGATCCATGCCCTATCGGGCCTCAGTCCACTGCCCACAGCAGCCAGGAACTGTACCGGGCCTCAGCTCACTGCCTGCCGTGGCCAGGGACTCCATTGGGGCCTCCCCACAGCCCCATTGGCATCCCGCCAGGCCTTGGTGGGCCAGCCATCTTGGCCAGGGACTCCACCAGTACCTCCGTGCAGCTCTGATGCGCCCCATGCCAGGACTTGGCTCTCCGCTCACAGCAGGCAGGGACTCGGCTGGGCCATGGCATGCTGTCTGCCATGTCCAGGGACACTGCCGGGACCCCTGCGTGGCTCCGCACTGTCCCCGCTTGTGGCCCACACTGGCCAGGGACTCCAACAGGAACCTTCCAGGCCTCCGTCTGCCTTCTCAGCACAGGAACTCCAGGAGCCACACAACCTGCATCCTCCCTACCCTCTCTACCTCCTCATTGGCCCCATCCATCTGGCCAGGGACTCAAGAGGCAGTGGGACCCGTGCCCTCTCTTCAGAGTCCTCTTCCCAGCCAGAGACTGCTAGAGGCATGGGCTCCCTTTGCAAAGGCCACCGGGTGCCAGGCACTCCCAGAACCACATGCACCATCCCACACCCTGCTGCTTGATCCAGGTGTGCCACACTCTGGAGCTGCTCCCACTGCCAGAACTCTCTAGCTGGGGAAGTCCCAGAGGAACTACACAGGGTCACTCCCTACAAAGATCTAGCAACAACAGAGTGATCCTGCTGGGGTCTGATCTGGGAGAGATACCTCCCCAACTCTGAGGAAGGTCACAGGCAAACAGTGAAAAATAATCATGAGGCGGAATCAACAGAAAAACTCTGGCAATATGAATAATCAGAGTAGAACAACTCCCCCAAGGAAAGACAAGGTAGATACAGCACAAGATCCCTTGCATAAGCAAATGGCTGAGATGTCAGAAGTTGAATTCAGAGTCTGGATAGCAAATAAGATCAGCAGAATGGAGGAAAAGATGGAATTAGAATTTCAAGCAGTAATCCAAAAGATGACCCAAAAGATGTCTCAAGAACTGAA